>MVBO01000131.1:0-41052 GCA_002261195.1 Bifiguratus adelaidae
GATGATGGTGGGAAATAAGGGAAAGATTTGCCAGACAGCAATGATATCTTCTTGGAACTTGGTGCGCTCGGGTGCAAATATCATGATAGCCGAAGGGAGCAGAGTCCCAAGAAGCGTAGCAGGAAGCATAGCAATGGAGCGTGCGGGTGGGATGTAGGCTTCCTTCTGATTGATCACGCCAGAATAAGGCGCGGTTTCCAGCCTGGATCGGTAGAATTCGTAAAACGGAATCCACAGGGCGGGAACCATGACAGATATGCCAACAAGTTGCGCAATCAAACCAAAGAGCGGAACCCAGGCAAGAATGGTCCAAGACAACCCGGTACGTGAGCCTTCCAAGGTCATGACCGTCAAGGTCACACACATCAGGTCAAGGATAGACAGACAAGCGGCTTTGCCAGTTCTATCAGCGAGGCATTCTTTAAAGAAGACCACAATCATGCAGAGGAAGCCATCAACGCCAGTACCCGGATAGACGGTTCGCAAGTCGGGATAGCCGGCAAGTGGGGAGTGAGTGACGCAGGCTTGCTGAATCGAAACCAAGGCTCCACCGTTGAGGGACATGAGATATTTAAATACCAGTACGCCGAAAGGCACAAGTGGCAGCGCCAACAAGAACCTCCTAGAGATAGCCATGAGAGTAACGGTGGTAAGACTGACTTGTTGAGACCGCCGTTTTAACCTTCAGTCCGGCAACCATGCATCGGAAGCGTGTCCGCGCTTGCCATTCCTTAAAAGGAAACAATGGGCTGCGCGTGGGTTGAGACAATGGACCCACTTGTGGTCAGCGGCTTTTGCGCGTGGAAAAGGCTTTGTAGACGTGGAATGACGAATCACCAATGTACATCTATTGACTTGATACATGATTATTATCAGAGAATACCAAAGAACTTCTTACACGACCGCGGAGAGGTGGATGAGCTAGCACAGGTGTGCGCGCCACGAGCCCAAAATCCTCCTCGTTGTGCTTGATCCTGTCCATCTCCGTTTGCGCGCTACATCTGCATAGGGAAATCGCTTCACAAGGTACACGGAGATTGTTTCCGATCTAGTGCTGTCGAAAGATCTGGGTCTACCTGGCAGTGAATCCAAGGAGGCTTGACTGCTCCGCCGACTTTCGGTCACCCATGGTTGAAACGGAGGCTCCAATGTGTCCTCTGTTGCTATCACGGTAGGCGACGCGGATGGATCGCTTGATTTGGCCACCGGCCATATGATGAATTGCCGCCGTATGTTGGGTAATATCTTGGGTAAAGAAAACTTCATCAGTGCTTCTTCATAGAAGTGGAAAGAAATGCGTCTAATCTAGATCACCGCGTGCAAAAAGCATGTATTGGGATGACGATTGATAGGCCAGCAATTGGCACAGTCGCGCTTGGCACAATGGATGGGATATCGCCAAGCCTCCTGAAAGGAATGCATGCTTCGGAGAGAAAGGTCCAAAACCAGCCAACACACCCTATCATTTTTTCCTTCCACTAGGGGCAACGTGCATGCACTTGCATAACGGTATGGTTGGTACGGTGTGCGACCCGGAATCTGCGCACAGTGGTTTCGTAGGTAGGGGGGGAAGTGTGTGGCGCGATAGTTAAGCCTGGACTTCGATACTAGCTTTACTACGATTAAATTAAGCATATCACTACAAGATATTCAGGATATACAGTAGAAAACAGGTTCATGTACAGATAGGTGCCCTATTTCGTGCTCCCGCATCCCTCGTCCATTTCTTTCATTTCCTGATCAAACCGCCTCATGACTGCCTGTAGCACCAATTCGCGGCGAGCATCGGCATCCAATCCTGTTGTCACGCTTTGGCCACCAAGGCGATGGGATGTTCCTTGAAAAGGTACCGAAGCGGTAATGTTTTCCACCGTTTCTGCACCATTTGGGGTGCTGCTGTAATACTTTCCGTTGCTCAGCGATCGACCACCATGTGCAGTCCAGTCCATACTGATCACATCCTTGTTGAGTTGCCGAAGCAGAGAGCGGAAATTCTCGTCATGTTCGGACCAAACATTATGGGTTAGTTCATGCAGAAGAACCTTTCGTATAGAGTCGTAGTGCCGGAAACCACTCAAATCGTCTGTGCGTAGTCGTACCGCAATGAGTTGCCCTGCGTTGCGATTGTAACCCAATATGGATGTTTCGAACGGTGTGAGCTCGGATAGTACACCGACGGACCATTTGTAATGATTCATAATGCCTCTGATCTATAGAGCACATTTGAGTAAGTCTATGAATTCAACTTGAGAGATGCCACTTACCCCCTTGTCATCCCGTAACCGCTCAAGGAGTCGTCGCGCTTTTTCCGGTTCTGGAAACTCTGGGATAACCTCGATAGCGTGAAATGTGTACTGATCGTCATACTCGGAGCCACCTGACCTCCTGGTTGGCTACAATAAGCTCTGTTAGCAGCCTATCAATAACATAGATATGCGCAGCCACATACCTTGTGTTTTATCCGGTCATGCATCAGTTGTCCCTTTGCTCTCCGTGCCGCATGCTCGTCGATATCTCGAATCTGCTTCAAATCGTCCTTGGAGCTTCCAACGAGCATGATGCGTGCGCCATCCTTCACCTTTGCCTCCTCCAGTGTCGCATCGTCATTCTTGAGAGTACCTTTATACAACAGCTTTTGCGTCGTTGTTTCTACGCCAGTCTGTTCAGCAATGTATTCCTTTAGGTTGCCTATAGTAGATGTGGGACTCCAGTCTAATTCTATAGACTGCGCTTTCCATTGAACGCTGAAATGCACCATGAGAGAACAAGAAGTGTCACCTGGTGGGCTTACGTAACGCTTCCATTTATTGGTGGCGAGTGAGCAAATTGCCCATTGTTTGACATTTGCGAGTCCGTTGCATCTAACAGTGCAGGCATGCGGTAGCAGACTAAGTTTGAACTTGCTTCTACATGCATGATCTTGCTCGTTTCATTATTTGGATTGGACGCAAGTCGATGGTGGCGAGCATGTGGTATCGAAAGGTACGGACAAGCGTACCACAGATTGCATCCAAAGAAATCCTCCAGGCCGCCTTTAGGATACCGCCAAGGCTTAGTCTACCGAGAAATGGTCAATGGGTACGTAAATACTAGCCGCAGGAGCATTGACGAAGGAAACACACAAAGCACATCTCGTCACGTCACTTCTCATGTTCGGTCTCTTAACCGCTTTCGCTGTCACCTTTCGCCGTAGCCTGTGTGCTTTTAATTAAGAGCTTTGGCCACTTGGCAACGCCTTTTGGTGTGACACTTATGCCAGAGTAGATCTTTACATTCTCAGATCCTTCTGGAAAACCTTTTGACGCTTCTAGACATGTCGCAGCACAAGATACATAAATACACGCTCTCTCGAGCGAATCATGACAGTGGTTTGATTCTTCTGTGAGTGTGGATACAGTCTATGGCTGACGCGAGGTTTCTTTTTATCCTGGTATACTCACGAGCGAACAGGGTCGGGCGATACACTGCCTTGGCTTAACACTCCTGCATTATATCCTTACACCAGCATGCAACCTTAAGCAATTTACCTACCTCACTCTACCTATCAGGCCTGCCACGGAGACTGCACCAGCCTGGATTGTACTTTCAGCTTATCCACCAGCTGGTGCAGGTTCTGGCCATCGGCCGCGGTTCAAGTCGTCTGCGTCGCTACCGATACTACCTCCGACATCATTTAGCAGATCAAGCGGCGCTCGCCAGGAGACGTCCAGCCAAAAGTTTTTTAACACTTCTTGTTTTTGGTGCGCGCCAATTTTGTCCTCAAAGCTTTCACTTATTACGGCGCATTCTCGACTCAATTAAGTTTACCAGAAGCAATCAAATGCACATTCTACATCCTCTCTTAAGTAGAAATCAAATATGTCCAGCGTACGCCTGTATATACGTCGATCAATGTTATCATCAAAACATTTAAACCCCTCTCTTTGCTATGTCAATTGTTCCTTCGCTTTTCAGATCGTGTAAGCTGGCACGCAGCAATTTCATAAGTGCGCATGATATCGAGTTGAGCTTCTCCACTGGCAGTGAGTCATTGGTGCGATGCAACGCTCCTAGGTGCACGCGACATGTTTAGCTAAGCCAAAAAGATGACCCACATATGCAATAGAAAGGTTCCATCAACTCAAAGGTTCTGTCAACAGAGAGGTTCCGCCACGCAACGGTTCCCGTGAAAGGAGAGTTTCGGCAGGAAAGCGTTATGGAAACAATCGTTCAGCAAAAATGGTTCCAGCGCACGTCCAGCGGCACATCCCAAGAAGTATATGGAATTTTCAAGAACTGACCGAAGAAGTCCTCAAGCATGGCACAATGTAGCCTTTCAAACAAGGCTCGGAAGCAATTCCAGGTATTATAGAGTTATACGCGTAAGTCTACTTTATCTATTTACAAAGGTGAGTGCATGCCTAGCTTTGTGTTGAATTGCAGTTTGGATCGCTTCTGAAAGCGAATGTACTGCTTTCGATCGTGCATTTTTGCGAGTTCTTGTATAGGAATGATGGATAAAGGCCATATGAGGCCAATGAAATAGATGTACCATGGTAGATGCGAGATGGAGATTGGACTGAAATGGATGGAAACAATGGCGAACACCAATTGCAGGACAAGTCTACGTATGTGGCATCCTGTGTAACTAGTGTGACAGTGACAGAATAGCCGACACCTACCCTAAGATACTTGAAACGATCCATATGCCATTACGGAAGGGAAGATAATGAATAAGGGATGATGTACGATGGAGGAACGTTGCGCACACCCAGACTATGAAAAGTATGAGTAACACGTTTCTCCCTCGCCATGAAACTTACTTAGAGACCAAATGAAAGCCACAGACATGACATTTTCTGATACCATGACTGGCCACTGCTCTTCCGACGTCCAATGCAGCCAACCGTTGGCCCCATACCGACCAAAAATATCAGTAGCATGCATGTACGATGGCTTCAAAGCCAGAAGGCAGCTAGAAAAGGCGTCAATAGAAATAAAGGGCGCAACGCAGATGGAGAATACTCACAGGATGTAGGTGAGATTGCAAAGGATAGAGAGTGGGGTGAAGCGGATAAAAAAGTAAGCCATAAACCGCCAGCGGTCATTTAGGTGCTCAATATTTTTGACTGACGCACACATTGGTCAGATGGCCAACGGGGAGAAGTGCCTGACTTGAATACTCACCTGGCATGATTGACATAATGTTATCATCGTCAGGGGCGAATAGAATTGGAACGGCAATGATGGGGCAAACTATCCATATCAGCCATAACATTTGATAACCGGACCACAGCGGAGGCAGAAGCATGCAATAGGATAACAAGAGCGCTAATGACATGGACATATATGTCCCGGCAAGAAAGAAGAATCCCTGTAGGTGCAGGTATGAGTGAATATGACCCCCCCGATAAAACTTGGAAGCCGACACCCACCAACCGCATGCCTGTTAAAAGTCGTCGGGATTCTCGAATAAGCTGTGTCAATGCATAAAGACTCGTTTCGTACTGCATGACCAAGCCACATGGCAAGCTAACAAGCGAAGCTCCAATGGCCAAAGGGGGCTGATGGCCGCTCATGGCATCGCTGCCACGTGTTTGTGCTCGCGTTTGCATAGGTTCCATGGCAATGCTAACATCAGCCTGTAAATGGATCGATAATTGAGCTGGAATGTCAAATATCGACTAAGCTCTGCTTCACTTACGGCGGCAAAGCTTGGCGTGCTTTTTGCATTTAATGCGCTGCCGATGCAACACACCACCTCCCCATATTCTTGGAATATCCTGATCATCTCCGTTGTAGCTTCGGGAGAACACTCTGCAAAGAGCGAGACATGCAACGGAATGTCATCAACGTCTTGTAAGTGTGGTCGAATTTGGTCAATGCCACGAGGGAGGCGAGCATTGATGTCGTAGCTTTGCATGTAACCAGTGGTGGCGATATCATCTTCGTCGTTACTGGATGATAGTAAAATGCAGCTATTCCAATCGGTCTCCAAGCCAAGGCGTTCAGCATAGGCTAAGAGAGTGTGAGCTTGTGCGGAATCAACCTCATTGTCGCTCACCTTTGCTTTCTCTCTCGCCGGTGGGAGAGAAGTAGACAAATCTAATCCCAGCTAATCCAAGATCCTCAATAAAGTCCGTAACATTCTTGAAATGTAATTAGCTTTCGAGACTTAAAATCCGAGTTGCACGTACCAATTTCGGCTGATGACATAAGGTTGCCATGCCGAGAAAGATTTGACCCTTGATCACGTCCTTGAAAAACTGAGCTTCGTCCTCTTTACTAGATATTTCTTGAAAGGCAAATTCATTGACGCGCGCCTTGACGCGCTGTTGGTCAAATTGTTTCCATGTGCGTTCCAGCGAGCCTGCACCTGACGCGTTCGATAGCGTTCGACCCAATGTTTGACTGCCATTCTCGCTGCCGCTCAAACTCCCTCGATAGGAGTGTGAATCAGCGTTTGTGGCCTCAATCCGATCTAATCCAGCAGCGCTTGGAAGGGCAATTAAAGCGTACCCAGTATCAGCCGGAAGACTGTTTTCCTGATGAAGAAAAGGTATATGGCCATGATCAACGACATTGATAGGTCGATAAGCGTATCCGACACATTGCATGTCATTGATTATGGCGTTATGATAGAATGAATAGATTCGCTTTTCCATCTAAAAGCGTCCTCGATGAGTATGCAAATACCAATAGATAACTGCGCAACATACGGTAGGCGTCATGCTTTCGAGTCCTTGGCCAGTCCAATAATCCGAACACATGTCTAGTAGGAGCTCCACGTGTCCATCGGTAAAAAGCTGATAACTCCCTACAAAAGCAGATCATTGTCAACCAAATTTAGATAACAATATCCAATCATATTACCCACCAGAACTCATCTCCTCGTACACGCTGGACACCATGCTAGGTATTTCATACTGATAGTTTCTGACGGCGTAATCTAGACTAGGATGGAAGGGACAGAACGTGAAAAGTTCCTTTCGCTTCGCAAAGGTCTTGAGTGCGTTTTCAGTAAAACCAATGAGTTTCCCGAGAGAGCATACGCATGCTGAAGAGCGTCATTAGCATACATCTATACCTTAAAATATGACGCCTTGAAACTCACATTGACGAGCAGGTTTTGTTTTACCATGAAAATGTAGATTGGATCGCTTTCGATGATGTTCTCCACGCCTTCTACCATGCAATACTCCACAATTGGTATTAAGCAGTAGGTTCAACCCAAGTGGTTTAAGGGAACTGAGTCTTCCGCGTAAGCTGACGCAGAAAACGCACCATGAATCTCACCTCATATGCTGCTCCCAATCCGTTTCCTCAAATCTTACCATGCCGGGTCGATAGAGATCTTCGACCACCTCAAGCACAGCAAGTTCTTCAGATGGCATCGGAAACATCACTTCCTCCACGGACGGAAAGGGCTAAATTCTTCTTAGCACGGGCAAGATTTTCCATGCTGTATGCGAAACCTACATCAGATATCGTTCCTTCTCTGTCCAAACAACAAATGACTGTCGTACTTCCCAAGGACTCCAGCAAATTGGTAGAACGTGTTAGAGAGCTTTTGTCCCATTTCGTAAGCAAAGAGCAGAATCGCTTCCATAAAGCATCTAGCGTAACAAGATGTTAACTTCTTTGTGGAAGTCCAAACAGTCCACTCACGTCTATCAATCTGAACAATCTTGATCGGTGGTGGCGCTTCGGCATCAAACTCGTCTACTTCCTCATCATCTTCGTACATTGTCTTGCTGGATTGCAGTGCCTCAAACAGGATCAGTATTTTGGCATTTCCAAAGCTGCGACTGACGAGCCATAACAGCGGAAACACCATCGGTAACAGGGGCAATAAAGAGTATGCTGGTAGCACCATTAAGAGCGCAAAGCCTTGCTGAGGGTTGTGATTTTGCATGACATCCACGAGACCGTAACGAAGGGCGAGAATGACGAGTGCCAAGGCAAGTACGATCCAAACAATGTAATTGTAGAAAAGGTCGATGATGATGAGGAGCTCGTTAAAAATGACGGGATTGGGACGTTCCTCTCGAAGTGCGGCTCTGATGTTTCGTTCAATTGGTGTTTCAAGTAGCCTGAATTGGAATCGACCTTGGCGCATGATATAGTTAGCTTGCAATTCTTCTTCGCTCGAGGAGCCAGAGAAGAGAGTGGGTTTGAAAATTTGCCCGGGAGCAAGATAGTATTCTTTTCGAGGGGTTTGTACGTCTGTGCGAGCCTGCGCAAATGTTGTGGGCGGTAACTCTTCCGCTGGCGTTTGTAAAAGCTTCATCCGACATGGTGCAATGTCGCCGTAATGCATCTCAACAATATCTCCCTCTGCCAGCAAATTAGTGGGGAAGACTCGTACTAGCCCGTCTCTGAGCACTTTGCACAACGTCAGTGTGCGAACAAAGGGAATCCGAGTATCCTGAAGACATCATTAGACACAGGAGATACATTTTAATCGGCGTGGTGCTTCATTACCTGGACCATGTTCATGCCACTCCTCTCCAGACTATTGACGATCGTCTCTGCGCGGTCCATTATCTCCTTCTTCATTAAGCGCGTCTCGCTCTGAAAGAGATATCCGTTCCAGGCATAGACCACAAAGAGAAACAATGACTCCACTAGCATAGCTGTGGTGCGAATTTGGTTGGGCGCATCGGAATAATAAGAGTAGATATAGGTGATGAGAAGTAGTATGGCACAGGCTAGCAAAAGTAGTGTCTCCGGACGCGCATTGTATGTCAAGAGTTCTTAAAGACTAGATGTTAGATACACCATCACTCGTCATACAGTTGGCTTACGCTCTCTCACGGACACTTTGCGACTCTCCTCTTTCAACACATTTCGAGCGACTTGCAAGACCTTTTCCAGAGCTTGATCGCTACTCAATCCGTAGTGGAGGTTGGCATTTGTAGCAATCATGCGCGCTCGATCCACATCAAGTCTTGTCTCTCGACGTCGTCGAATTTTTGGTGATCGCGCTGTTTGCGGAATGGCCACGGGAGCCTGTGCGATTGGGCCACGAGGGTTCTTTTCCGTTTGCAAAGTATGCTTGGTATGAAGATCGTTGCGAACTGAGGGCTGAGGAGATGCTGTTCGAGAATGAGACTTGAGTGAACGCGTCGAGTCTGATTCGATGTAAGTATCTTAGATGTATGTCAAAGAATTGAGCTGTTGCCCCTACGCACCTGAATCTTTCAACCTGAGCTCACTAGCCAAAGTACGTTTGATATGCTCATTTCCTCTAGTAGCTGTAGAGCTTCTACATGAACCATTATCTTGCTTCTTCTCTGAAAGCCTTTCAAGTTCGATAGAAGAGCATTTACGGTTGCCTTTCCTGACAAGGTCACTGTCCTCTAGCGAAGCTAAAAGGCCCGCTTTGACGGAGGAACCGCCGTCCTCTGGAGACTGTGGGACTGTTGATGCTGCAGCTCCATTGGAGTGCCTTCTTTGAGCCACATGGTCTTCTGTAGCTCCTAAAGTATCCGACTGTAGCTTCTCCACTGGGTGCGAGAGACGTTCATCGCCTTGCCGGTCAGAATCACCCAACGATGCTGCCGTCTTCTCCTCCATAGCGATGTCAAAAGCAACCACCGTGATGCGAAGAGCTGACTGAACTATGGACTAGACCCTGCCACTCATGCATCGGCCAGAGGTAGAAATCTTGGGGCTTGCAAAGAAACAATGGCGGGAGATTTTCGGCCAATCATATCACTGTTGCAAGAACTCCATAGAGTATATCGCTTTATACATCCTTCACCTTATCTTTGGCATCCTCTACTCTCTCTTTCACCTTCTTTGCGGCCTCTTGAGAACCCCTCTTGGCGCTATCGGTCTCCTTCTCAGCCTCTTCTTTTGTAATGGCATCCACTTGCTTCTGCAGATTCTCGAGCATCACACGAGCATTATCTGAGATGGTCTTGGCCACATCGGATACCGAAGTCTTCACCTTTTCTGAGGCCGATGCGAATGTTTCGCCAAGTAGCGAGTCGGAAGCACGACCGTCAAAGGTCTTCTTGCGTGATGAGCCATTATCACCGTGTAGATCATCCACTGTCTCCTTTTGCAAAGACTCTACAGATCGAGGCGGGCTTCGGTCAGCCTTAACTCTGGTTTCAGATTTTGTAGCGGCATCTCTATTCCAGCCAGGAGCGGTGTCACCGTCCTTTGAACCCGAGCCGCCAGATTGGCTATGCATGCGAGCCACCGATTCGGTTTGCAGTGAGCCGAGATCTTGTTCGGGGGATTGATCAGCCTTTACAGCTGCTTCTGCCCCGGTGGCAAGCTCCTCGTTCCATTTGGGAGCGTGATGTGGATGGGGATGCTTTACAGCTTCAGCACGCCGTATGTAAGTTGTCGACAATGCTCGACTTGTTGTTTGCACCAGTACATGTCTGTTGGCGATAATACGACGGGTTAGACGGCTCGACGTGAGGCGTTGAATTGACTGCATGGTTGTTCAGTAGAAAGATGTGGATGATGAGACGGGGAGCAAATCTTATTGTTGTCAAATACGTCATTCCTCGTCAATTCCAAAAGGTTGTCACGCTTGTTTAGGATTGACTAAGGATATATTGCGTGTTTAGGGCGAATGATACATCTTGCATGTCTGATACTCCAGATGCGACGTATGCGCCCTGCCTGTATGACAGCGGCTAACTTGGATCGCATGTAGCTTGGTAATGGCTAGCAAACATCTCTACTTATCTTCAGAAGTGCAGCACGTGACCTAGCCACGTGATCTACTGGTTAAGGCGTATTGTTTGACTGCTTTTCCGCAAGAAGGCGCTAACGATGCGAAAAGTGTTGGTCCTTGGGTTGTCTTGTTAAGGTGAGTTGAGGAAGGATATTGAAACGAACTCTATAGGATTAATCAACGCTTTGATAGCTTAGTTACACCCCTCAACATTGTCTACAGTGTACGGTGCGGTATATATATCACAGCCTGTGCCCGAAGAAACCGCTTCCTTTACCCCAGCTGACGCAAGGCACTTTTAAACATTGTGGTTGTCTGACATTTGTGTATCAACATCATCAAGAGAACAGCATCGGCCCCGAGCGAACAGTAAAATTTGTAACATCATCAGATTAGTTTCCGATATCCTTACAATATCCTTCGGCAGATGCAAACTTCAGACACATTCATAGGGGAGGTGGAGCCTGGTAGAACTTTAACTTTACCAGCAGATGGTACAGGTATTACGGTGATTGATCCATGGTTAAAGCCATTCGAGGAACCTTTGAGGCATCGGTGAGTCAATGGTATGAATGGCATATATGTTGCTCATGTCCACATCTAGGTTCTCCTTATACAAGAACTGGCGTGATCGCATCGAGAAGGATGGCAAAGGATATGAAAACTTTACGCGCGGCTATGAGTACTTTGGATTCCAAGTTGATCCGACGTCCAAAGTGATCACGTATCGCGAATGGGCACCGGGTGTTGTTGCTGCGAGTCTGATTGGTGATTTCAGTAAGTCGTGCTGTGCCAATGAGTGCAAAAGCGTTACATTTGGCTCACATCGTGCTAGATGCTTGGAATCCCGAATCCAACAAGATGCAAAAGGACGAATTCGGAGTATGGAGCTGCCAAGTTCCACCCCGACAAGATGGCTCTCCCGGTATCCCACATGGATCCAAAGTGAAGGTAAGTCTGCATTGACTTGGAAAGGATCTTGAACTGATCGTTCTGTCCCAGATCTCTATGCTCACACCTCAAAATGAACGCATCGACCGCCTTCCAGCGTGGATTCGATACGTTACGCAAGATCTCTCCGTGTCGCCAGCCTATGATGCTATATTTTGGAATCCTCCAGAAGTCTACAAACCAAGGAATCGCCCACCGCCCAGACCTGCCAGTCTTCGGGTGTACGAGGCCCATGGTAAGTTTTGCAGATCCAAGGTCTTGGTGAAATTGAAGGCTCACCCGACGTGTAGTTGGTATCTCTACGCAAGAACCTCGTGTGGGAACTTACAAGGAGTTCACAAAGAACGCGTTGCCGCGTATTGCGCGCCTTGGCTACAATGTCATCCAGCTTATGGCTATCATGGAACATGCGTACTATGCATCCTTTGGTTATCAGATCAATTCCTTCTTTGCGGCATCCTCTCGCTATGGCACTCCGGATGAGCTGAAGGAGCTCATTGATGTCGCGCATGGCTATGGAATCACAGTACTCTTGGATGTTGTACACTCTCATGCCTCCAAGAACGTTCTTGACGGCCTCAACATGTTTGACGGCACCGATCATTGTTATTTCCACGAAGGAGCTAAGGGTCGCCACGACCTATGGGATTCTCGCCTATTCAATTATGGTTCATACGAACCATTGCGATTCCTCATGTCAAACCTTCGATTTTGGATGGATGTTTACGGATTTGACGGTTTTAGATTCGACGGTGTTACATCCATGATGTACAAGCATCACGGAATGGGCGTTGGCTTCTCTGGTGGCTATCACGAATATTTTAATGAAGGCGTTGACGAAGAAGGAGTCATGTATCTCATGCTTGCCAACGACATGCTTCACAAGTTGTATCCCGATGTGATCACCATTGCTGAAGGTAAGGAATAGGTGCCGTATGCATGAGAACCGTACTCACTCGTTGATAGATGTCTCTGGCATGCCGGCACTTTGCCGACCGGTTCGTGAAGGTGGTGTAGGATTTGATTACCGACTCTCCATGGCTATACCGGATATGTGGATCAAAATACTCAAGGAGCAGACGGACGAGCAATGGAACATGGGTCATATTTGTCATACGCTCACAAACAGACGTCATCTGGTAAGCGGTACTCTGCAAATATACATTTTGCTATCACGTTCTAACTTTCTCTCTAGGAGAAATCGATTGCTTACGTGGAATCTCATGATCAAGCTTTGGTTGGAGATAAATCAATTGCATTTTGGCTGATGGACAAGGAAATGTATACCAACATGAGTGACTTGACCGAAAACACACCAATCATCGACCGCGGTATTGCTCTTCATAAGCTGATTCGCCTAGTCACGCATGGACTTGGCGGTGAAGGCTACCTCAATTTCGAAGGAAATGAGTTTGGACATCCAGAGTGGCTCGATTTTCCTCGCGCCGGCAACAATTCTTCGTTCCACTACGCCCGTCGTCAATGGAACGTGGTTGACGATCATTTGCTGCGATACAAGTACTTGAACGAATGGGATAGAGCAATGCAGACTGCCGAAGAGCACTATGGATGGCTACATGCCCCGCAGGTAAGCTGTCATGCAAAAGCTACTGATACCTTATATAACACGAAATGCGAATTCAGGCCTACATTTCCCTCAAGCACGAAGGCGACAAAATCCTTGCGTTTGAGCGTGCCGGTCTCCTTTGGATTTTCAACTTTCACCCACAAAATTCATTTTCGGATTATCGTATAGGAACCAATATGCCAGGGGAATATCGAATCGTTCTTAACTCTGACAACAAGATGTTTATGGGCCATGAACGTATTGACGAAAACTCCAGCTACTTTTCGGTTCCCGGCTCCTATCATGGTCGTGATCATTCTATACAAGTCTATATTCCCACGCGCACTGCGCTTGTCCTTGTTCCAAAGGAACGGTTGACTTGGGCACAAAATGCCTTGTCTCAATGAGCTGCAGAAATAAAGGAGAAGACTCTTAATGTTTCCCCAATGCCTCTTGCACTAGTTTGTCTTGCCTTCAAATTTGCCTTGTGCTCATTGCTCACTCGAAGAAGCGGTTACCTCAAAAGGAAACTATGACACCTCTATTAAGTCAACTTCACATCACACTTTCTTCACACTTTCTTCGCACTATGGCCTTGTTTAAGAGAGGCTCTAAGAAGAAGGACCAACCTAAAGGACATTCCAAGGTATGTACCACTCAGCTGCCTATGGGAGATCATTTGATACGGCTGGTAAAATCCACTGGTCGGGGAATAGCAAGGCTTGAGCATACTTTGATATACTAATTCGTCTGTCTGTGGTTCAGATGCTTGAATACGTCTGGCTAGCTAGCAACGGTCTCTTTCTGATCAATGCGCTAGTCTTTCTTGTATCCTGGCTTGTCCTACACTCATTTTGGCACGTTTACCTGGTTGCCTACGCATTTGTAGCCATAAGCTACGCTATCTCCGTGTTTAAAGAGATCGGGGTAAGTTTAAGTGAGGCTGAACGGATGATGTACGGTGTTGACCAGTCGTTGCAGCTGCCAAAGGAAGGAGAGGCATGGGGAAAGAAATTCTTGATGAGCGAGAGTGCGCTCTATCTC
Organism: Bifiguratus adelaidae; assembly: GCA_002261195.1. NCBI lineage: Eukaryota > Fungi > Mucoromycota > Endogonomycetes > Endogonales > Bifiguratus > Bifiguratus adelaidae. The sequence continues at coordinate 14,244 of MVBO01000131.1, forward strand.
ATGTTGGCCATCTACTGGATGTGTTCCAAGCCGGTGGCTAGTAAGTTTATACTTGGCTCGATGTCGTTCGCTCAATCGTCAAAGTTTCCCTCGTTCCTTTCATAATTTACGCCGTGTTTCATATCGCTCAATTCATCGAGGCGCGAAAGAAGATTCAGCCCAGCACGGCTCCGCAAGTCTCGGGATCAACTCCAAGACCGATTGAAGATCAAAAAGTCAATACGGGCATTCGGTTGCCAGGCATTGAACCAGCGCCAACTTCCACGACTCCACCGAAGCAGCTCACCCCCACGCAGGCAAAATCAAAGTCAGGAGCTTCCTTCCGTGACAAGTACTATGCCGGGGGCATGGATGGAGCTTCTAAGGTTGAGATCTTTGGTGTTTTGCCTTGGACCGTCTTGCGTGCCCTCTTGTAAGTCTTGAGTAAGTGCTGTGGCGCAACTAATGCTTTTGGTACAGCTTGCGCTCATCGATGTTCACGCCACTCGTATTCGTTCACTTTTTACGCTTACGCTACTTTACGTCCAGCGTCACGCGACACAACTTTCACGCCACAGGAGCCAAGATTGATCAACAGCTCATTTCGCCTCAGCGCAACCCCAAGATCCCCAAAAAGATAGGGCACGGTTGGATGAAGGTGAAGGCGGCCCTGAAACGGTTTGCGGGTAGAGATGTATCCGATATGCCCGTGGCCTCTGGGTCCATGGATGCTCCGACAAATGCAGGCCCTACAAGTGCTACCAGAGCGACCTTTGAGGCAAACGGATCAAGACCAAAGGCAGCTTAGCGTCATTGCGCAGCACTCATGATTGCGTTACCTTGCAATGGATGTATTAGTGTGGTGAATGTTGCCTACCGATTGTATACAGTCTACATAGCATATCGTACAATGTATCGCGATTCACACACTATGAAGCTAGCTCTATGAGTTCTCTTGCCGCTATCTCGTCCATCAACGTGCTCCTGAGCGCGTCGAGGTATTCTGGCAACGTCGTTTTTGGCGCCTATGCTTGGGTCACCTTTTGCCCCCCTGAATGAACCAAAGCACTGACCTGTACGAACCACGAATGAGCCAAGAAAGGTAGCTTTCGTAAGCTTCGGCCACTCATTCCCTGTTAAAGCCGGTTATTGCGCAATCCCAACATCTGCATACAATACGCACCTCACACATCTTGGAGATGTCATATAGGATGGCACTACTGGTATTGACGGGTGCGGAAGATGATTTCAGGGCATGGACAACGTCCCAATTATCCAGCATCTAGACGCATGTCAGAAGCTGCACAAGGTAGCTGGTCTTACTTGCGTCTGTCGTTTCGGTAATGATTCCCACGCGGACCAATTCGTCCAGACAACTGGCGAGGATGCTGTATACGGCTTTGTGCCTTGGTAAGCCAATGTATTGTTTGATATCTGCACGATCAATGAAAGCCAAATCTAAAAATCGCAAAGGTAAGCATCTGTACCACATCAAATTCAAAATGGCACTCACCGATGGCTTGTGTGATATTGGAGGTGGCCAGGATGAGTACATTGGGTCGACTCTTGAGCTTGTCAATTTGAGTGAGCAGTGCATTGACGACCTAATGTGATGCTCAGTAAGAAGATCGGCCCATCTCGACCGCATTATACAAACTCGAATCGCATCAGACGGTTCAGTGCCTGCTAAAGCCGCTTTTCGAGCGGACGTCAAGCTTTCCACTTCATCTTCCATCCCATAATCAGCTAATTATGTCTGGACATCGCGATATACAGCAGTACATACCTATAAGAACGCACACGAAGGCGTTGTCATCTTCAACGATGTCCATGATTTGTCCAAACAACTTCATGACGAGTTTGCCGGACTCGGAATACCACTTTGAGAAGAGGCTATGGCTGTTGATTTCAACAAGCTTGCCATGCGAGTATCTGAGCAATAGGTTGATTAGAGAACTGGCTATCATGGTTTGAGTTTCGCATGCGCACCTTTGATTGAGTCGAATCGCTAATTTTTGCGCTAGAGCTTTGCAAAGTGATGTCTTGCCAGTGCCAGGCGGACCATGTAAAAGTGCAACTCTAGTATACATCAATGACCATTACGTCAAGCAGCTGTATCGAGGAATCTCACCTATTCCAGCTTATGATATGGCTATTGACAGCCTTGTCCGAAAAGAGCATTGCGGTGTACACGTATTCTAGGAGACGCGATTTAATGTTTTCTTCGAATATCAGACTATAATAAGGCATGATGAGCAACATTCAGTCAAGCCGAGTATCAAGCTTACTTTTCCCATAGTCCCTCCAAAGAGTGCGCGGGTAGTGTCAGATGATGTGATGTCGCTACATCTACTTGTTCTTCGGAGGCGCTGTCATACTCATCAATGCCTTCCGACTCGGACAGCTGATAGACATGGATATTGAGCGTTGCAGTCTCTGTTCGAATGCAATCGATGTGTGTGGCTTCTATATTGGACATGAGTTACCGAACACATGACAGCATATATGCATGAAAGTGTACCATTCGCTTCACAGATACGAATCATATCCACATGTTCCAGCAGAACAGAAGAGCCGGCAAAGTCATTGATGGCACTATGTGGAAACAACACCGTTGTGGTGTCTCTGATATATTTTTCAACATAGAGTTGGACTTGCTCAAAGCGAATGTTGGAATGAGGTTTTAGGCATACTTCCACTAAGTTGAGAGGAGCCCCGTAAGTTAACTGGCTCGTGCCAAATGGATGCTTTCTAAGCACCCATTACACCTACCATGCACGTTAAAGTCCTTCACCATGGCTCTCCGAACGCCTGCCCTGAAAGCAAAGAGCGTTGAACAATTTTGGAAATTGAACGAGACGCGTATCGACGTCACGCGTGGATATTGCAAACAGAGGCATTCACCGATCAGGGAAGTGCAACAGGACGACAGATGCTACGCAAATCATTGGTATGAGGGCAACTTCCATGTATTATTAAGATATGTACACACATATATATCCAGTTCCAAGCAATCCTTGTCACACAGGCCTTGCCGTGTCCGACGATCACAAATATCCATTGCCAGACAAATCATGCTCCAACCGTCTCGACGTCCATGGATGTTGCTTCTCTGTTGTTGTCCAACCTCTCCTTTCTCCTCCGCTTCCACTCTAGATATGCGACTGAATGAACAGGTCGTTGACTGCCTGGATTGAGTTCGATGGGAGGTGTCGGGTACCATTTCACCTTTTGTGTCTTTTCTGCGACTGGAAAGTGCTTGGCTACAAGGTTGAATCGACGAGTCAGAGAAGAATGAAAGGGGAGGAAAAGATATAGGATTAGCATGCTATTTTCGTCCACAACCTGTCGACCAGATGGCGGCTGCATAAGCTCACGACGATGCGTTCCAACCATCGGTCTTGCCTTCATGCCACATACCTATCCGCGTTGGTAGTTCGTCCGTGATACTGCGTGCCGCCGGCTCACCAGTGACCCCGCGATGTGTGTTACCGTTGGGATAACCTGCTCCTCCATGCGTCCGTTGACCAATTCGTAGGTTTGCTATGGCTTGTCGTTGGTCTAAAGGATAGCGCGTATTGTAACCTGGTCGAATGCCTGCTCCGCCATACCGAGCTTGATAGGTGGAGGGATGGCTTTGTGCATTGTACATGGTGGCGTAGAGAACTCAAGTGATCCTTTCCACAAAGAAAAGTGGTACGGAGTCAGAGAGAATGTGGAAACAAGTCTGCTGTCCTCCTAGATCGCCTGCTATAATGTGGTCGTGCTCTTCAATAGAGGCAAAACATAGCAAAACGATCAGTGAATAAACTGAGCTCAAATTCGTACAAATTCGTACAAGGTTTTAAAAGTACATGATCCTCTCCTCCCTACAACCGTGCCTCCACTCCGAGCTGCCAGCTTAGTTTGTCTCCAAATACATGTTGCAATACTTCACCAACTTCCTTCACATATACAAATTCCATATCTTGGCGGGCTTTCTCCGGTACGTCTCCTTCAACATCTTTGCGATTACGCTCGGGCATGATCACCCGTGTGATGCCAGCTCGATGGGCGGAGATAACTTTCTCTTTGATGCCTCCGACAGGCAGTACCTGCCCTCGTAGGGTGATCTCGCCAGTCATTGCTGTCGTGGTCGGGACCAACCGCTGTGAAAATAGCGAAACAAGCGCAGTAATCAAAGCAATGCCGGCGGATGGTCCATCTTTTGGCGTAGCTCCTTCCGGTAGGTGGATATGAACATCCACTCCATCCAGAAGCACTCCCCGTTCATATGCCACAAGCCCAAGTTTGTAGGCATGGCTCTTAACCCAGCTGAGGGCAATCTGAGCTGATTCCTTGATGACATCTCCAAGTTTACCAGTGAGCTTGAGGTCTCCCTTGCCTGGCATTTGCGTTGCTTCAATGAATAGAACACCACCAGATCCAGAAGCTGTATACGCCAACCCCGTCACAAGTCCTGGAGAAGACTTTCGGGAGGCAACCTCTGCCGAGTAAGGTTCGATGCCCAATATACCTTCAAGGTCGCCTAGATCAACTGTGCAACGCATCTCCTCGGCCGTAGGTTCGCTCTTCACACCTGCTTCTTCCCTTTTGTCGGCTAATTCGACACATTTGGCTCGTACCACTGCTGCAATATGTCTTTCGAGGGTTCGCACTCCCGACTCGCGCGTGTATCTTTCGGCTATACGCAGAATCACTTCGTCGCTCATCTGCACACTTCCGGGTAGCAGACCATGTGCTTTCTCTTGCTTTGGTAAGAGATACTTTCGAGCAATGCTTAGCTTCTCCTCGAATGTGTATCCAGGCAGATAAATCATCTCCATTCGATCAAGAAGGGGTGCGGGTATGGTATCGGTTGTATTGGCAGTAGCGATGAAAACGACCTTGGAAAGATCAAATGGAATATTGAGACAATGATCGACAAATGTGTTGTTCTGTTCGGGATCCAAGACTTCCAACAGGGCCGCAGATGGATCGCCATAATGGTTTGATGAATTGACCGTCTTGTCGATCTCGTCTTGAATGAACCATGAGTCAAATGTAAACCTAAGCACTATAGAGTCCTTCACACTTACCGAGTAGAATGACGGGGTTGTTGACGCCGACTTTCTTCATACCATGAATAATGCAGCCGGGTAAAGCACCCACATAAGTTCTCCGATGTCCTCTGATGTCCGCTTCATCTCTCACACCACCAAGTGAGATGCGATGGAATTCGCGGTTCAAGGCCGTCGCAATGGACTTTCCCAGAGATGTCTTTCCGACTCCAGGCTAGGCACAGGGTTAGGGGATGCTCAAGCGCCAATCGAGTAGTAACTTACGGGTCCAACAAAGCAGATGATGGGGGCCTTCAAATCTCCCTTAACTTTGATCACCGAAATGTATTCGATAATGCGCCTCTTGACTTTCTCAAGACCATAATGGTCTTCTCTGAGTATTCGTCTTGCCCGTGCAACATCCAAGATATCCTGCGAGCCTTTGCTCCACGGAAGATCAGCGACAAGCTCTAGATAATTTCTGACAACACTCCACTCGGCTGTGGTCGGATGGAGTCGTTTTAACCTTTTCAGTTCCTTTTGAGCGGCTGCTGAGGCTTCCTCGGGAAGATTGGCATCCTTTAGGCGCTGCGAAAGCTGTCTGATTTCGTCTTCATCCGTTGTGGTTGCACCACCTGAGGCACCCAACAACGGATCGTCATCCTTGTTGGACTCGCCAAGCTCCTCCTTAATAGCGGCCAGCTGTTGCCGAAGATAGAATTCTCTTTGCTTCTTGGAAAGTTTGTCTTGCACTGTGCTTTGAATCTCACTGCTGATTTTGAGCACATGCATCTGCCGTGTTATCCAATCGCTTGCCATCTCCAGCCGTCGTTCGAGCTTCTCTTCCCGAAGCATCGCTAGCTTCTCCTCAAACGACGTCTCGATCACCGTGGTCAAGATGTACGACAGGGTATCAGGCGAGCTTGACTCGACTAGCTTGGTAAGCTGCACGGTCAATGGTTCAGGCAGGCTAAGTTCCTTCATCTTGCCGAGGAATTCCCTGGCCACAGATCGAAAGGCTACAATCGCAGAGTACAGATCGGGATTGGTGGTGGCAAGATTAGGAGAGCCGATCAACGCCGCGGAACTGTTATCGGGTACATAATTCACGCGCGCTACCGTATAGGGATGATGTTGCAGAACGCTTTCGATCCGGAACCGACTCACTCCTTCGACAAACATGGCAAAACCGCCAAAGCCGAGCCTTTCTACCCGGATAATCCTTGCGCAACAGCCATAAACGTACAATCGCTCATTGTCTGCACCTTGTACGCTTTCGAGCTCTTCAATCTGTGTCTGTCGAATAATGGTATCTGATACGGCGGCTGGCGAGCTTCCCTTGACCTCGGTCGGAGTGGGAGGAGGTGTAAGCGAGTTGCTATTCTCTTGCTCTCGTCCGTCAGTAATTTGGCCGTTGACGTCCTTCTTGCTCAACACCGGAGCACAGCCCATGTAAAACGTCGAGTTCGACCGTCCTTCCTTGCCTCCACTCAGTTGCTTGATGAGTTGAGCGCTGGCTCTTGTCCGTAGAACGAGACGAGATACTACGCCTGGAAGCAGTATCCTGTGATCATGAAGAGAGATGAGCGCAAGTGTAGAGGGATAACTATGCTGCGACGACAATCCCAACACCATGTTAAGACAAAAAGACGCAGATATGCTCTTCGTCAGCTCTGGGAAATTTCAATTTGCACATGATCGCACCGCACCTTCTAGCAATATTGCGGGGTAACGGATGGAGAGATACTATCCTAGTCCTATGCTTGAGTTTTGTATCTTGGTTGGGAACACGCAAGTTACATTTGTTGGATGAGGGAGATACACTATAATAGTCCTAAGCATTACTATGATCTTTCTCCAGTTCAGCCCACATTTCCTCCATCAATCCAGCGGCTACCTCTTGATCATCGCGATCAATGGTATTGCTCGATCGAGGGGAAATACTAGCAATCTCTGGTAATTGAGGAGCTCCAGACGTTTGAGAAGGTGACGTGGGCGGAGCGTCTGCTGGGACCGCTGTTTTGGAAGAGTGATCCTGCTCTACGTGGGTAGATCCAAGATTCATGTTGGGTCGATACTGACCATCTATCTTGACCTCGTTGAGATTTAATGCCGAGCCCGGTTCGATCAGGCGAGAGCTTGTGCGCGGATTGGGTCTTTTCACGGCCGTCGAGTTGGATCCCGGTACTGGTGCCTCTGGTTGAGACGGTAACTCAACTTGTATTTGAGGATGAGATGGATGTTGTGGAAGCGGCGGAACTGCGGCGGTATTGTAAGAGAATACTTGAGCAGCATGTCGTAACGATGCCTGACGTTTGGCGACAGGCCTTGGGAAGCTGTTGTTGTCCTGCGGAGGGCCGTTTGTCGAAGGTTTGCCACTTTCCTCAGGTCCTGGTATCTCCGATGGGGTAAATGGTGCTTGCAAGGCGAGCGAGGTGGAATGTACTATAGGTTCATGGCCTTCGATATTCAGTCCTCCACTGAAAGCTTGGGTAAGAGACACCACGGAGCCGTCAGACGGCTTCGATTGATGCCCGGCGCTGAATTGCCCTGAATGACCCTGCACTGGATCTAATGGTGGCGGTCCGTAATAGGCTGACGGGGTGGTTAGTCCATTGTAAGGTGCAGAGGCCGGGAATATGGGCTGCAGACCTCTTGGATCTTCATGTCCGGTAGGCGTCAAGGCGTTCAACCACGGCATATCAGGATTGCCATCAAGCGCAGGATTCCTAAACGCGTTGTTTTCCAGAGATCGACGCACCTCATCTCGGCGAGGCGACATGAAATCCTTTCGGATAGAGCCCGTCCTCTTCAAGGACGATTGCCGAGCCGGTACTGTGTTATGACCCATGTGGAGGCTTGCTACTCTGTTCAGTGTCGCCGAATTGGAGGAGGGTATAGTGCTGTTGTTGCGAGGTAGTCCAGCGGATTTGAACACCATTGGCGCCGGACCAGCCGGCATAGGCGGCACGGCTGCCAGCCTTGAGAAAGGTGGCACGGTAGTAAGCAGCGAGGTGATATCGATTTTGCGGAACAGGCGATCGTGGTTCATGATGAGATCGTCAAAGACGCGATCGTGCATATATTCGACGGCCGTTCCAGCCGTGAGATGATCTTGGAATATTGCAGGGGCGAAAACGATGGAAAGGTTGGACATGTTCATCTTGTTCTGCGATGAGTGCCGTATGACGCTATAACAGATGATGAATTCTTACGTGAAAAGTGGACCGCCATACTTACTTTTTCAAGTGCTCAGAAATCACATTGAGAGTGTCAATCTTGGCATCAGGTAGGCTTGAGAGTTTTTGCTCTAGAGCAGCAACTCGCGCATTTTCATCGTCGATATCTAAGTCGAAGTTTAGACCAATGTCATGGAAAGGTCGAGCAAATTACTTACGAGAGTACTTCGACCGAGCTTCAATACTGAATGGGAACAAAGGCTCCGGCAACTCCCGCAGATACACTTTCAGTATGTTTGCAACCGCCATCACGTCATCTGTGACACCATTCTCCCCAAAGACCAATCCTTCTTCATCCCTTTCAAAGTCTAATTTGAGCTTGTCCGTTGTAGCCTGTCTCCCAGAAATGCGATACAATCCTTCTCGGTCCAAACCTCCCATGCTCTCAACAAAATGTATACATTTTAGAACAATCAGCGGTACGGTTCGCTTGTGGGTTCGCGCATAGTCTGTTAATGGTATACCAAAAATCATGTCTAGGAACATTAGTTCAAGAGGACGAGATATGAGACAGGCATACCTTTGCAATCTCCTGAAAAGTAATTTCGATAATAAATAGGTGCCAATCGATGACTTCGCGCTCTCCGGAAACGTTCTTTGAAAACGTCGGTATCAGCCGTCGGCGCCATAACGTCCACCCAGGCAGACATGGCCTCGGTGGACTACAAAGCCGCATGGGTCAGCAGGCATCGTCAAATGCAAGCTCGCTTATTCAACCCACCTGTTGTTGCAAGCCAATGAGCTGCATTTCACTCCGTATCCAGTTCTCATGACTCTTCTTGGTTCGACCGGATTTCTCCGTCATAGAACTGTCCATCATCTAACGTCAAACGGTCAATCATGGCACGAGCGACACATACGGCAGCATTCACGTACCTGTAAGCCCGTCTCCATGACGCTTGCTTGAATGAGTCGTAGATCCTCTAGCTTTTGTATAGCTTTGCGATAATCCGAATCTAGGGAGCATTGAGCCAACCATCCGAGACTTGCCTTGACTAGAGGGATAGATGACACTTACCAGCCTCAGCTACTTCCTTCTTAATCTTGGCGACTCGAACGTTTTGCTTTTGAGCATCATTGACGCCCACACCGCCACCGGCGGCTGCAGCACTTTGACTCAACTGGCTGCTCATCGAAACCACCTTTGACATGAATTTATCGATACGCTTGTCAGGCTGCGTTGGCTTTGGGGGTGGCATTTGTGGTGAGAGGCTTTCCGATCCTCTTTGGAACTCTTGAGAGAATCGCGTATCGGCGGAATGCTCGGAGGATGTAGTCGCTGGGCTACTGGCGGATAGATTGGTGAGCGAGGCACTTTGCGAGTTTGCGTGACCGGTGACTTGGTTAAGATTTGTTAGTGCTGCATCAAGTTCTCTGCACTTTAATTCATATTGACGTTGCAACTGCGACGGAGTTTAGGATATGTACGCAGGGCATGTTAAGGTGTCATGTTCAACCTACCTTCGGCAAGACTTGAAGACGCATGTCGCGATAGGCATCATTATTGTCTTTGAGCTGTGTCTTAACCGTTCGCCGCGTCTCCTCAAGGGACGTCTAGTCGCAGCTGAGTACCGCGTCACAACTACAAGCGCAACCACCTACCTTAAACTGCGTCAGAATCTCCTGTTCTACTTTGAGATTTCCAATCAAGTCGCTTCGCATCCACGACAGGTTCCTTGTGTACTCGACAAGTTGCTGCCACGCCGCCCGGTTCGTTGTCTCCAATTTCGTAAACTGATGGTATTCTGCAGGTGGAAGTGGATTGGATCCCTGAGGTACTGGCTGTGAGCTCCCTAGTGTCCCGTCAATGATGCCAGGTAAAGGCTGCTTGGCCGCCAATCTGTCTAACGCCTTCTGATATGAATCTTCGATTTCCATGCTACCAAGGGCATCAGTCCCTGAAACAACGACATCTCGACATCTCCTCTGCCCTGCTGCTCACCGTTCACGAAAGTAATTGATAGTATTGGAAAGGTCATCAATAGTCCACTTCATGGCTTGCTTAATGTACTCTGCTTGGGCATCCATCCGAAGCAACTACAAGGCATCAGGTACCATTACCTCGGCTGCTCAACTTACGTCTTCCTCGGCTTCTGAGCTCACGCTCGCTCGATGCGAGCGTCGTTGTTGAGCAGACATGTTATTCACAACTTCATGCGAAAGGGAACCGTGAAATAGGATATCTTCGGGGGAGGAGGGGAGGAGGTACACCAATTTTATTACTAGCCTTTGTCTGCCATTGATCCCTTTCTCTTTTCTTTGGATACCTTTCTTGCTCTCTTGGCGGCTGGGGAGGTTGCTTCGCTCGTATCGGGTAGTTCATGTATGGTGGTAAGGGGAGATTGCTTGGCTTTGGCTACCGGATGAGTTACGGTGATTCATATATTTAATGATGGAACACTTACTTTCTACCGGGCTTTTCATGAGGTGATTGAGGTGAGGTGATCCCATTTCTTGCTTCATGCCATCCATGGACATGGTTTGATCAATCATGGGATTCTGCGGTATTGGTGAGTTCATCATGGCTGCAGGATTGAGCATGCCGATCTGTCCAGACAGGTTATAGGCATCTTCACCCGGGTTGCGCTGGAATTATCGATGTGAATCAATGGTATATGACGACACATTGTCACAACTTACAGCCCCATTGCCCATCATCGGCATGCCTGATACGCCCATCCGTTGTCGTTGCTGTATTTGAGCATCGCGAACAAGCTGTGGATAATTGGCCAGTGATTCTAGGGCATGCAAGGTCAGCATTAGTTGTCAAATTCCGGGCATACGCTTACGGGACGGGGTCCATCCCCTTTCCACACTGAGCTGCATCAGTTCCCGCATGCCGCCCAAGACGGCTGCAATTCGTAGATACCGGGACACGCGCTCAGGTAGCCCGTATCCATCTACGACACTCTCTGGTAGATTGTATCCCGCGGAAACCGTGCCATCAAGCTTGGCAAGGCTATTCTTGTGCGCTTTGGATTTGATGCTATCCTTGGAATCATTGAGCATGTCGGCGAAGTCACGTTTTGTACACGCGCTTCGAGGAACGAATTCATTGTGACTGACGGTGGTGAAGTCCCACGTAGCAATCTTGTAATTTCCGGTCGGATAAGTGGGTATCAATGTCACTCGGAGCGGTCCGCGAGCCAAAACCTAAACAAGAGTGAATATGATCCACCATCACCAACGTCTATCTCTTTTCTCACCTGACATCCATTTTGAAACGTATAATATAAGGAGGTATCGCGTGCCTCGACGAGACGCACACCATTAGCGACAACGGTTTCAAAGGCACCTTCGAGGACGATTTTGATGGATGTGATGGAGTTTTCGTAATGAGATGAGAAGTAACGAGGTAATAGAGGATAGGGTATTTCTAAATGTCTGTCAGAGGCGGATCCTATCATCCTTATGCACTTACCGCATGATTGGCCGTTGCCTTGCGCAGCATTGAGCAGGTCATGCCGCAGGACAGCGCGTTCACTAAAGAACTCGCTCACTATACTTTTCCATTGGGTGATATCTACAGTGCCATGCTAGAAAACAACGTGTCAGACACTCGTCAACGTCCACGGTATTCGGTATCCATACCTGGCTTACGCTCCCCAAAAAGTCACCTAGCTGTAAGATCTTGATCACACCGGGACCTGCCGTGAATGCTGGACTAGGCAGGGCGTTAGACTAGACAAAAAACGCGTGAACTCGACTTGATACTCACTAGCTCGGTTGACCATTCGCAGCACCTGGAAAGGTCATTGGTCGCTGTGCCGAAAAGTTACCCCGCTGCATCCCCCCCGGATTGTTCATGACCTTAATGACCCTCTACGCTCTACACCTGTCAGAGGTGATACTCGTCAACGAGGCTCAACTCAAAGAGAGAAAGAGAGAAGATAAGTGAAAGCTAGTTCAATCTATTTGTTCAATTTGCCTGTAAATGACATTTTCTGATGCTTTCCCTTCTTTTTGATCACCTTGGTCAAGGGCACGTAGGCATAAGGATCAGGTTTGCCCTTACGCTTCACATCACCACCTGCACGCTTTGCCTTGAATTCTGCACCAATGCGTTGAATGTCGCGTCCTTTCTTCTTTTTGGCCTTGCTACTGGTCTCGATATCCACATCCATCATGTCGTCGTCGGCGTCACGTTGTCTCTTGTTGAACTTGATACGGTTGCCTTGGCCTCGAGTGAAGCCATCAGCACTACGTTGTGCTTCCATGTAGTAGTTCTCCTTCTCTTCGCTGTCATCTTCTTCCTCTGCAGCTTCCGCCTCAGAGTCGGTCTCATTGATCACCATTCTGCCGTCTTCACCAGAGGCAAAGGCATTCAACATGCTTTGCACACGGGCAGCCTTCTTGGCATAGGTGTCCGGTTTAGAGGAAGTGACCTTGCCGACAACAGCGCGATCCAAAAAGTCGAGAGGACCCTCTTCATCTTCGCGAATGAAGCTCTGCACGGCTTCCTTCTTGGATTTGGGCGCCTTGTTGGCGCCGTTGCGTACGGGCATAGCTTCTTCGGTGTCGGACTCGAGTTCACTCTCTGAACCGTACAAGGCATCCTCATAGGCATTGTTGTATTGACTTGCCGGTTTAGCCTGCGGCTCATCCTCTTCCATGTCCTCGTCTTCGACCTCCATGGCACCCTGCTTCTTTCTCTTGGCCCGTTCTCGGCGCTTGCGAATATTGATCAAGAGTTTCTTGTCGTCTTCCGGCACATACTTGTCAATTTCTTCGTAGCCAAACCTTCGGATCAGTCGCTCAAAGATGTGTCTGACTTTCGCCTTGAAGTGACTCTTGTGTTCATGAGACCAGGTCAAGATGCCCTTGACGATATCGCCAAGGTGATTCTGTAACAAGGCTGGCTCAAGGGACACAATAGCTACCTTGACAAATCCCAAGGACGACTTCACGATTTCGCGGTTGCTAGAGATGACAAAATGATGCATGGTGGATAAGAGATCGGAAACCAGGTTTGGAGCAAGGGAGTCTACAAACGATCCATGAATCGAAGGCATATTCTTCCACGCACCCCATCATTGTCTTACCTTTAAATTCAAAGAGGAGTCGCGATAGAGACGCTACGGAGGCACTAATCATGTGCGGCGTGGATCCGGCCAGACCAGCCGTCACCATTAAAAAGTATTCGCCAATGGTGGCAGTCACTTGGATGGTATAGTCAGTATCCGACATGTAATCTTACTGCCTCTCAAACTTACCATCCTGGACGCCTTCCTCCATACCCTCTACTTTACTATTGACAACCGTGCCGCCCGCCGCCATCTTGCGGCCCATATCCACAAGAAGCTCATAGGCCAAGTCTCGTGATCGTTCATTGACTTCCTTGGTACACAAGACAGCCTCGGAAAGGATGGAAGGGATTAAGTGGAGGTCGCTGGTAGGCAAGAGATCGACCGTGTAAATGAGGATTTGCAATCTATCTTTCCTGGACGAAGGAGTCACAGCAGTGGTGGATTCGAGGAGCTTGCTTTGTAAATCCTCGATATTTTCTTGCAACACGTGCTTGCCCATAGTGCAAGTTGCCATCTGGTTGAGTACCTTGTAGGCCTTCTTTTGGATTTGTGGTTCATCTTCACGCGCCAACAGTGAGGTAGCGGTCTGGTAAAGCGATTGAGCTGAAACATGATCGAGGAAGGGAGCCATAGATATGGCCAGATCGAGCATCGTGTGGGACATGGGAGGTGGAACCGAGGGATCGTTGGCTGCGCTGTAATTGGAAGGTTGTTCGAGCGCATCTTTCAAAAGGCCGGAGACCTTGGCGTAGGTCGTTCGAATGTCTTGTTCGCTGGTGATGGAGAGAAATGTGGTGATCACATCGGATAGGTAGCTGCGATACATTGGAACGGTCTGACTGTAGATGTTGAAAAATACCGCGAGGTAATTTGCAGCAAAACTACGCATCAGCTCGATGTTTTTTTGTCCATTCTGTTTTGTGAGTCCATAAGCTTGGCGCAAGTGATCCTCTTCGGCATCCGATTTTGCAAGTTGATTGTTTTTGACAATGAGCTGTCCGAGTCCCTGACATATTGCGGGCCGCAAGTCCGGATGCGAATAGAGGACCTTTGAAAACTTTTCGGCGACTGGCATAGTGAAGGCTTGCGGCAAGTCGGTAGGCAGATCGCAAAAGCCTGGTACCAAGCTCCAGATTTGTTGGAAAAGGGTATCATAAATCTTGGACTCGATGGCACGACCGGCATCCGAGAATTCGTGGCTCTTTTGCAAGAGTCGGTCAGCCAACGGCATCAGCTCTTGAGAAAAGTATGCCATTTCTGTATTCATAATGTGCTCCTTGAGCAATGGAAGCATGAAAGCTCTGCCGATAGACTTGGTGTTCGTGGGTGTTTCCAAATTGAGTGGCAGAACAGCAAGTACAGCCGCTGGTCCTGCATGGGTAATGGCGGCGCCCAATGTAGCATCCAACGATGGCTTGATGAGATCATCTGGCGAGAGACGTAGCTCGCCCACAGCGCTCAAAACGCCTTTCATAAGATTTGCTCCGCTGCGTCGAAGTCGCTTGAACAAAGCTTGGATAACGACGAGCACTTCCGCCCAGGCGTCCTGATAGTGAATGCTGAGTCCGTCTTCCGCTAGTTTGATCATGGATTTGAGTCCATGCTTTTTGTGTGTTGTTGCTTCGGTGATGAAATCGTCAGTGATGCACCTGACGACTGTCGATAGACATTGAGCAATGGAAGTATTAATCTTTGGGATTCCACTGTGGAAATCAGCAAAAATGATGGAGAATAGTTGAGGGACTTGGGTTGTGCATTCATTCGGATTGATGCTAGAAAAATGTCTGGTGAGCACATTGCCTCTGATTGTTGACCACGGCATCTTACCGATAATAGGATGTCATGCCGCTAGCCACAATGTTCAACCATGCGGGCAACACTTGCTCATCGTTTCCACTTGGCTTGAGTTCCAACAAAGCCTGCAAGACGGGATTACTAAAGGCTGCAAGTATGACGACCAAGCCAAACATACCCGTAACACCTGCACAAATTTGTCCTCGTCAAACGAAATACTTTCCGATCCAAATAGACTCTCAAACACCTCGAAAGCCGCAATAGTCAGGAATGCATTGTTCATTTTGGGAAGTTGCAGCAGTGTTTCACACAGTGGATTGAAATGCTAAGATGAATGAGCCGAGAGCGTTCTGAAAGGCGATCGTCCAACTCACCTGAGCGGGAAGCATCACCACAACGTGCTTTAGAAGGGTCAATACATGGATCGCCGACCCTGATTCATCTCGCTTCTTCATGTTCGAAAGAGATTGAAGACACCAATCGGCAACCATACCAGCGGCGGGATGCACGACCATTGGAAGTGGTGGTGTAGTGACGACATTGCGCACTGCATCCTGAGCTCGCTTTCGCACCTTGGGTCGGCCATCATTGCAGAGCATAATCAAGGCCTGAAATGCCTTCCTTGTGGTAGGTTGTTTCCAAGTCGGCCCATCCTGAGCAATGATCAAAGCTTCCAAGCATCCGAGCACAGATCGTACGATGGGTGCCTCGGTGGTATGTGACTTCAAAGCTGTGAGGAGAATGGTGAGTGTTTCGGTGAACCGTTGCCGAGAAATGGATTGCGGTACGCTAGACAAGATTGATCAGCCATTTTTCATTACATTCTGCGCAGGACTTACTGAGGGAGAACAATATCCAAAAGATACAGGATGGGAGCTGCCACAGGACTTGCAATCTGACCATCCAATGTCGTCAACTAAGGACAACAGCATGTCAACGGTCGACCATACCTCCCGGTTGCTTATAACACTTACCAAGGCGGCATAATAGGCGGTAGGAATACGAGGCGTTTGCTGCTCATCCAATGTCTACCATTCAACAGAACGGTAAGCCAACACGTTCAAGCGTCCCTCTCGTGCATGCCGGGCGCCTTACCTCTTCGGTCGCTAATAAGGTTGCAGCCACCTAAAACCCGCACGCAGCAACGGTTAGCGTATTCCAACACTTTCTCAATGGAAGATATGCATTGAATAGACTTGCCTGCTTCTGATTCTCCAACTTGGAGTGAATCTGTGGCCTAATTTTGGCCAGTTGCTCCTCCATGGTCGTGAACAAGAGCAAGAAGGCAGCGTAAAAAAAATTACAAATTAATTCATTGATTTAATTCATTCTAATTGAGAGTCAAGGTGAGGGAAGGAATGGCCGTATTGGTAGCAGGCCAGGTATAGACGACATTATAGGAACCATTGGCATTAGCAGTAATATTAGGAGCACCGGCGGCGGTGGAGATGGTGAAAGTTTGGCCCGGAAGGGTGTAGACGCCCTTGTTCTGAGTGACAGCGGCGCCGTTGGCGTAGACAATGAACTTGAACACATCCTTGCCGTTGCCATATGGCTTGGGATAGGAGACGGAGAGTCTCTTCTCGGAAGCAACAGCAGTGATCACACCAGTGGTGGGAGTCAAAGTCAGATGACCAATGGCAACCTGGCCGGGAATTTGCCATTGAACGACGGCAGGGTAGTATTGAGTCGGATCACGCGTGGTAGACTCATTGACCTTTTGACCGCCAATGGTTTGAGTGGCACTCATCCAGACAGTGTCCACACGAGGATTGGTGCCATTGCCAGGACCGATGTAGCGCTTCAACTCGCGGCAGTAACTACCAAAGGATTGGAACAAGGGAACAATGTTGGAGGGAATGGAGGCTCCAGGAGAAACAGCGGCAACCAGGGGTGCAAAGCCCCAATCACCAGGGTGTCCGGAAACAGTGGTTTGCCAGACGGTGCTGTTCAAGTCGGGCAAGGGAGCGTGTTGCTGACCAGCCGCCAACCAGATCCATTGGGCATCAATAGCGATATATTGAGTCATGTCAATGCCATAGGCACGATCATAAGGTCCGGCAATGTTCTTCAGCCCAGCATGGTAAAAGGCAGCGAGGTCGTTCCACAAGGCGTTGATGATTTGCTTTCCAAGGTTATTGAGGACCCTGTTTTGAGAGTAGTTGATCCAAAGAGACAAACCATAGAAATCAACACCAGTATAGGTAGGGCTGTTGTACTCGTAGAGGGTATTGTCACCGTTGTAAGAAAAGAGCGAATAGATTTGTTGTGCAAAGCTTGTAGCGTAGCTCACGTAGGTGGGATTGTTGTAGTTGCGACCTACATAGTCAAGCATGAAAGCGCGCATGATGGCAATGTTGGAGTAGCTGGGAGGGATGGATGTCGCGGCACGATTGTAGGAACCAAGGGCGGCCAATTGCAAAGCGGCTTCAATGTTGGCAATTTCAGTGGCATTGTACCGGCCACTCCAGTTTTCCAATTGAAGAATGAGAGTGGTACCGATAAACTCACGCCAGTTGGGATCGTAGCTTGAGTATTCGACCGTACCGGTAGGCGTGGGACCCTCTAAGCAACAGAATTTGGATCAACAACTCTACATCAAAAGTTGCGCAGGACACGCTTAAAGGTACCGTCATAGACGGCGCCGGTGACATTGTATTGCTGAGTCAAGATGGCATTGACGGCTTGCACAGCTCTGGCCGTGTCGTTGCCCTGGTTACGCAACATCAATCCCACGGCGTAAAAAGCGGTCTGACGGACTTCGTGCACGCCAGGAGGGAAATCCAATGTCTCTCTCTTCAAGAAACCGCTGCCATCCCAGTCCTTGTCCATCCATTCGAGCGACAAGGTAGCCAAGCTTTGAGCATTGGCGGAAAGAGAACCCAGCGTGGTTTGGGCCATCGCATAATTGGCGACTGCGAGCAGCAAAGCCGAACTGATCCAAGTCACCAAACCCTTCATACCGAGAGAAATAAAAAGAGAGTGGAAGGAGACTAAGGACAAGGTCAGGAAACCGCGGAGAGGCTGTATATATAGATCTCTAACGAGCTCTCTCCGTCAATGTTTGTCCTACCTTCGTAGCGTTGGTGTTCCCCGTAGAAGGACGCAAAAGGCGACGAATGTTAAATGAAGTGTAGACTTGTATCACTTTGCGCGATCTTGTGTTGCCTTGATTCCTTGGGGCGAGAAGGTAGCCAGGGAACGCATTCCCGCGCACATGGAAGCCGTTCCTGGCTGTCTTAGGGTTCACCTGACGCGTGACCTCGATCGGGCATGTTTGTCTGCTCTCTCTTGTCTCCCACTTGCGTTGGTGCGACACGCCGCCGATGAACGTTGTTTGGTACACTAGCAATTCACCGACAGCCGCTCATAAGCGGAGAATGAATGCCACACCAAAGTGTCTGGCATGCTGTTCGACACAAGGCGGTAGGCGTGGCCCAGAGTGGCCTGTCATTGGGAATCATTCGTCGGCCTTCGGTGACCTTCCACATGTTACGCCCATTTGTGATGACATTTTCCCCGGTTCCCGTGGCCGACACTTATATAAAGTATATAAAGAGCACGCGATTGGACCATTTGCCGTTCACCTTTGGCGTGAAAAAGTGGATTTTGGAGAAGAGGAGATGGAAAGGTAGATGAGCATGCCAGGAAGCATAGCTTTAGGTTGGGTTGCGCAGGCGTTGTCTTGGGTTATCCCCTCGAGACTCCCCCCTTAAAGGGGCCAGCGGGAGGTGTGTGGTAACACGCGGATGGGAGATTTGCTTCTGCGGGTTTGACTAGGGGGTTGGTTGGCTTCTAGAGAGCAACAAGACCATGTATCTGCCAGCCACAGTGGTGGATCGACATGGACTGACAATCTTGTCAGGTAAGGAGCCAATGATAACGCGTCGATTTGGATCATAGAGACTCATTTTGCTCCACTGCGGAGACCTAGAACCTGATGAACGTCTGCCACACCCTGTGGCTTGCAGATGTATGCACAAGACTCGACAGCCTATTTGTCTAATGCTCCAGCTTGCGCGCATCGTGGCTAAAATCGCGTCTTCTTGGTCCACAACTTTGTCGTGACGCGATATGTCCGCACAAAGGCCGGACCTAGGCGGTCGGTCTGGAATGCACAAACTGGGTGTTCGCTTACCATACACAAGGATCGGTTCAGGTCCCATGGAGCAAATTTTGACATTGCGCGAGTTTTGCCTTGCCAAGTATTAACGTCGATGCCGATGGAAGGGAGACGGACATCCACAGTTCTGCACACTTCGATAACTTTCGTAATTGTTCTCTAGAACTATAGTGTGGCGTGCAGTAGGACGAACCCCATGATAGTGACACCGAATGGTTTAGAACATTGATAATGGCGCGTTCCCCACGGACAGGTTTCGTGTCCAGCTTCGTGACAATATCGATGTTGGCGAAATTGGCTATATGGGATTTGACAGGATGGGTCGATCGAGCATGCTATACTTCGAAAACCCTCTTTATGGTAAGACCTTACGCGGTGTGTTACTCATCGAGGGTGCACAAGCGCCTCCTTTGGGTCTCGCCTCGTGGTGTGGGCGAAATTGGGAAACCGGTTTTTCTTCTCAAGTGTTTGATGGGGCCGTCGAGTGCGAGGTGACCAGGGTGGAAAACACGCTTTTGGTCCTTTTGAGAGGACGAGCACATGTGGTAGCCTATATAGTCTCGAGTGAACTCCTTAAACAACCACGATGGCGTTGAGGCTTTGGTGGTTGCATTCAATTCCATGGGTCTGTTCGTGCGTAGTATATTTTGCGCGGGCGATCAGTGTAGTTATGCATAGTGATATAATATGTGAGACGACATCATCGCGTTCTCTGAACGTGCGGCCTAAATTAGGGGAAACATCGGTCATGAATTGGGGCATCAGGGGGTTGATCCGTATTTTTACCTGAAATGCAAGTAATGGTCGCTACAAAATGGCGAAAAAGGGGCTCAGAACGGAAAGAAGTCGATATTCATGGAAGAATGAGCTTGATGTCTCGTCTTTGGTTCTCTTGGCCGGACATCCTGGATTTCTGACCCTCTGCGGGTGTTAAATATCAACGCCTTGGATAGCCAAGGCCATGCCAGAGTCGCGTCAGAACCTTATCTTGGCGACTAGATGAAAACGGGCAGTGACTCGACCCAAATGTCGCGGTCGAATGACCGATCCCGCCGAATGTGGTAAGTATCCAAACCATTGGTTTGGCTATGTCCAACCATCAGGCCGAGCGTTTTTGGTGTTCTCACGTTGAATAAACATGGACATTGACAGATTGGCCATGCACAAACGCCCGAATCTAAAATGACGGTTCTTACTACTGGTTTTTGCCAATTTTCATTGGGATCTTTTTCACACCTTTGCGCTTAGTGCGATAACATTGACTGTTTTGGATCCTTTATATAAGGCACCTCATGACATTGATGTACTCCGCATGGATCCACTGGTGTATGTACCACTTGCTCCCGCCCTGGGACCTATGTGTACAATGGATGAAGAGAGCTTTTATCGGATGGCCACGAACACAGAGATGGAGAAGGGCGTGGAAGCATATGGTTATCCGTTCTATTCATGGATGCCACACTCTTTCCTGACCCAAGAATCTCTCACGCCATTCTATATGCACGCCATGCCTTTGATGGACACACCTGCCATTGAGACAAGCAGCACAGCCTCTTCTCCGTGCTCTATCGCTTCAGATCTCGACGCCTATTCACGGGAAGACTACTTTTATTCACCAACATCCACGATGCATCAAGACATGTTTGAGGTATATCAAGCCCAAGCAACCTCCCTGTCAGATCCTCCAACACAGGCGCCTCTTCTCCTCCTCACCTCTTCATTACCCACCGATACCATCCAAACCCAAAGTTACCCCACTCCATCCCCATCCTGTTCTACAACGTCAAGCAAATCCCGCGAATATCGATGCACGCATCCTCAATGTGGCCGCACCTTTGGAAGACCCAACAATTACAAGGCTCATCTCAAGACCCACGTAGCCACCCGACCATTTATTTGCACCATGTGCGATCGATGCTTTACGCGAAAACATGATCTCGAACGTCATTTCCGGGTCCATACCGGCGACAAACCGTACAGTTGTCCGTGTTGTCATAAGGGATTCGCCAGGACGGATGCCCTGAAGCGACATTTGCGATTGGAAGATGCCTGTCGGATGAGTCCACAGGTTCAACTTCTGAAAAATCTTCGTCGGTACAAGGATCTCTAGGAAGGCACATTTCCGTTTACGTGTTATACCCGAAGACACGTTGTAAATAATATAAGTTACACATTGTAATCAGTGCTGAATCTAGATGTAGTTTGGTCCTTAATGTTACAGAATACCATGTTTGCGTTGCAACATGCAGTTATTTATACACCGGATTTTCTTGAGAATACCGCCGCTGGTCCTTTGGTCCTTTGGCTCACATTGAGGATGACGTCCCTCCGTGGGACGCGATTGCCGAAGAAATGTTGGTCTCTGAACGAGGTAATATGTTCGGGAACACCTGCCTGTACGCCAGGCTTCTTGTTCAGTACCTTGACGGCAAACGGGCTGCTAGTGTGACCTGTGAGAAATGCGGTAAAGATGGAAGATCGTGTCGTAGACCTACCCTACTTTACGCCAAGGTTGCCTCCCCTTCTTTTGTTTCGGATGGCCAGACTTTTGCTTCGCCTCCTCTTCTTCCTCTTTTCGTAATATTTCTTCCAAATCCTCCGCTCGCAAGTGACGACGCGCTTTGGGACTTTCTCCTTCTGTCTTTGCAAATTCATCCAAGAGTTCTTGGGGCAGGAATCGTGAATCTTGTTGTAATATGATTTCGTTTTCGTCATTGTCATTGTCATTGTCTCCAGATTGGGCATCACCTGATGCTTCCTCATCTTGATCTTGAGTTACGACGTCCTTCATGTCGGTCTCTTTCCCTTCCAACGACTCCTCTTCATGCTCCTTATTACCCTCGTCCTCTTGCGGCTCTACAGATGGCTTAATGTCGATTCGGCGCTTTTTGGACTGTTCCTTCTGCTCCTTGAGTTTCTGATCCCACTGCCGCCGCTTTTCTTTCTCTGAAGCCATCGCACTATCAAAAGCATGAATAACCTGTGAAGACTGATGCACTCCTAAGCCCGACACCTACCTTTGCTTGGCTTCCTGCCGGGCCGTTTCTTGTTTTCGCGCTAAATCTTTGCTTTGAGCTGTGGACACCGCCTCTGGAGCTTCGTCATCGCTATCTTCCTCCGATGCAGGATGTGTCTCTTCTACCGCACTCGTTTCCTGTACATCGTCTTGAGCGTCGTCTGCTCGCTGGTGACTACTCCCCTCATCGCCTGTTGCTTCCTTGGAGACGCGTGTTCGCTTTGCTGTTGGACTATCATTAGCCATATCAGCGGCCTTCCTTCTTGTACGAGTAGCGATGGTGGAGACATTCTGCGACGTGGGCGATTGACCCTTACCACTCCGTGTCTTGGCCATAGCGTGCAGGGGTTCCATCGGTCGCCAACGAAAAAGAAAAAGAGAGCCTAAAGCGCCACCGCCACTTGACCCTAACCTATTATATGGTGTCCCTGAGACGCGCGCGTGTCAGACGCCTTTTTCACCATGGACGACCACAAGCGCGCTCGGGGTGTCGAGATTGCTCCCTATTATGGTCCAGCTCATTCCTTATACGACAATGGAATGAAGCAACAACTAATCACATTGGGCATGCGAGTCCGAAAAGGTGAGTCTCGAGTGGAGCTATCGGGTGACTGACATTTCAAAAGCCGTGACGGAAGGGTATAAACACGACAGTTCCTTCAAGCCCATGACTCAATCCATTAGTACAGCTCCGACACTATCAAAGGCGGAAGTGAATGTACCGGCCAAGACTGCCAAACTAAAGATCAATTTAAATCCTCATCAACGGACCATGACGGACTTCTTTTCGCCCGCTATGCCCAACAAGAAGCGACCATTTGACGAGTTCGACGAGGAGGATATGTAGATCAGACATGAACGTTATCATATCGAGAGGTCGGAAAGCAACCGAGTTGTAGTGTAATCAAAGAGCGGATTGGCTCCAATTGCGTATCGCGTGTAAATATTACAATCTATGCATATTCAAACATCATTATACGAGCAATCATCGTCATGGTCAGGGAGAAAAGATAAGTGTTACAGACTCGAGAATGTGATATCGAAATTGGCTCTATGAGGACGAAAGAAACAAAAGTACAAGCTTGTATGCAGCGAAAAAGATATTTTGCCTGCTGTTATCTTGTGCTATGACAGCGCGGCTCTACAAAAGGTGTCGCCCTTATCATAGCGTCGCCAATGAACAGAACCATTTAGTGAGCCTTCTTGCCAGCGGCAACTATGAAAGTATCAGGGGTAAGTATATTGCAGTCATGGACTACTTATACTGCAGTGCGCAACAAGCCAGGGACAACAGACAAGCTGAAGTAGCGTAGAACCAAGCCTGGCCTAAGCGGCTGTTGTTGCTGACCACTGACCCTGCGAATGCAAAAAGTGATCACTTACTAGCCGGATTCCGAGGATCGTTCTTGTACTCGTCAGCTAAAGATTCATAAAGAGAGCATCGTCAGTATCATGAATGCTTTGTACGCCCACCATCGTCAGAACGCAATACTGCAAACACTCGTCCGAGAGCCCGAGCATGGACATCCGATAAGCGAGCAATAACTTACAGTTAATCATCGCAGTTTGAGCCTTGCTAATCAAGTACATGGTGATGGCACCACCAATAATGAAAGGACCAGCTGGCTTCCAGAAGGGCGTGGACCACTTGCGAAGACCAAACATGTTGTAAAAGACGATGTGGTGCAGTGCGACCCTTGAAGGTTTACAGAAAAATTGGGTGACGTCACACACGATATTACAATCCACGAAGTCTATTCCCAGAACACTTGTAATGGACGTAGAGTCACACTGTAGGCATTCAATCATTTGCCAAAATTGACGATATCCGAGAAGGCACTATCAACAGCTTAGCTAAGTTTTCGCAAGAAGCTGCATGTGTTACTTACTCAGTGGCCGGTTTCCTTTGGGGATGTCCCGAACTCGCACCAAATGCTGGCGAGGAAGAATTGGACGAAAAGAATTGGCCACCTTGAGGCATCCCAGATAAACTAGACGGGGTTTGAGAAAAGTTTGAGCTGTTCATAAACATTGCTTGCGAGGTGGGCTGAGGTTGATGATATTGTGGTTCCTGTACTCCCCATGAACTTCCGGAAGGCATATTACCTGTCGCTTGGCCGCCATTGGGTACCGTTGCGGACGCAAACAATCCGAAATCATCACTGTTGTTTCCAAAGGCTGATGATCCTTGAAAGTTACCAAATCCAGTGGTAGACTGGGTCATAGGGGGAACATTGGATATTCCGGCGAACAGATCAAACGCCGAAGAAGCTCTAGTACTGCCGTTCTGATCTAATTGTGTGGATGAGGGATTTTTTTGGTATAGAGACATGATGGAACTAATGTCAGGCTTGCCGGACGAAGCTGGCGCCGAGGCGTGATGAGGCGATGGTGTTGCAGGGGCTGAGGACGAACCAGCAGATTGTCTAAGCGCAGTCGCTGTGCTTTGAAACAGATCGGCTCCCCGCAACTGTGGTGTTGGTGATGAATGACCTGAAACACTCGAAGGCTGAGTGCTGCTAACGAAGTCGTCTAGATTTAAAAGACTTTCGGACGCGGCTTTGGCGGGTGCACGTGTTGACCTGTTTTCTACTGCAGCTGTATCCAATGTTTGCTGGGATAACGAAGCATGAATATAGCTTCTGTCATCTGCTAGACTTATCATCTTCACTCACCGGTACTTCCGCATCCCCAGATCGTAATGTGGCAGGATCCGGGATCGGTCCTTTCATGGCCCATCGTTTGTTTTCATACTTTGTTCTTATCCATGCCTCAATATTGCTTTCTGACGGAGGGCCTCCTTTTAAATTGGCCTCCCAGTACCTGAACGAATAAACTCGTGTTCAGCCCATAGCTGAGCGCACAGGCACTCTGAACTTACTTGTTTGCCGTTTCATTACCCCATTGAACCATGTTCTCTACTTGTTCAACAGTCCAAGAGTCCAAGTCGACCGATTTCACTGTTGACAACAATTTGAGGTAAGTCCCCTTTGCCCCTCGGCTCTGCACTCTAACGGTCACTACTAGCGCTTGCCTTTACTGATGTGCGTTCCCATAGCACGATGGATTCCAGAGCAGCGTATACATACAAAGATGCCAATGTTCCAAGAAGCCCATCGCGGATCTAGCAGAGGGATGAGGTCGCGGGTGGAAAGTGCAAACAAGAGACTTACCCTTTCGACGACAGTCAGCGCAGTGCTTATTGTCTGGTCGCTGTAGCAAAGCCTTCAGTAATTTCGCATTCTTCTCAGCGACCGATCGGTCGGCAGTCCGTGCAGTGCGTGTCGACATGGTGCTGTGTGGTTCAAAGACAGACCAATTAGGAAATCATAAGCTCGCAAACGGCAAGTAGTGTCACGTGACTAGCTTGGCCGTCTTGGACGCATTGAAATTGCCTCCTTATGGCTCCATAGATTTGTGTTTGTATCATCGCTCGCCCATACACCATTATGAACAATGAACGACATAGCTAGCTTACTAGAAATCCAAATTTGATCCAAGGTTGGATGTATCGAGATCGAGGACAATGGGATCGACTTGGATCACCTTTCCTCGAAGACGGAACAATCGACCTGACAGGGTTCAAAGGAAAAGCTAGCGACTTTGTGGATGGCTCGGCCAAGATGGGAGCGTCAGACTTTCGCACCCAGCATGTCATCAGTCCATCGCTGGTTGAATTTCAAGGGAATCGGGCAATTGCAGGAACAAACTGCATCATCATTGGAGAAAACGTCCGACTGAAGCTCGGTACTACCGCCCATGCTCGAATGTACGGTTTGATTGAGCGACGAAACAATGTTTGGAAGCTTTTCGAGCGCCACCGTATCTACGACATGGCCACCTTTAACTTTCCGAGCACAATTCCGGAGATCGAAGGCAAGGCCGTGGAGAAGCATCCAAGAGAGTATGCAACCATTGCTTATCTTCTAGAAGTGAGCGGATTTCCGCTCCAGGGTGTGTTTCCGACGCGTGGCAATGATCAAGGAAAATTCATTTGAGAGCAGAGGCAGCGCTGGCTTCACGCATAGTTTCGGTTGTCTCGGACAGTGTAGAAATAACAAAGTGACAGACAATGAAATTACATTGTGCATGAGTGGGTCATGACCAAACCCAAAGTACAGTGTTTCGATCTTTATTCACCCATTTGACTGTGTCAACCACAAATTTCATTGTGTCGGCTAATTCGACGAGTGTCTTACTAGCTCAGGATGTATCCTTGCGATGCCGCGAAGGTCGGAGTAGGAAGGCGAAGAAAATTGATTACCTCCCAAGCCATGTCGCGGGTCCATGTCGTCGATAGGTTTTGCGCGCGGCGTAATCCGATGTGAACGCGGCCTTTCCAACGGTGAAGTCGGAGCTGATATGCAGATGGATCAAAGTGCCCTGGAGCTGTTCGGGATCATAGCTCTCCGTCCTGATCACTTTCAAGACCCCAGAGGGGGGGACATCGCCATGTTGAAGACGGCTTTTCCGCTTTCAGTGGGCTTGTGATCGAACTTGTCAGAGAGAAAGCTCTCTCGCCTGCGAGTCATCCAGGGCCGGGGGGGGGGGGGCGCAGGGCATTGATGGTCTTCTATAGAGAGGCTTGGTTG
>MVBO01000132.1:0-40943 GCA_002261195.1 Bifiguratus adelaidae
AAGCACTGGATGCTTGACAAGCTTTTGGGCACTTACGCTCCCAAACCCTCTCCCGGTCCTCATAAGCAACGTGAATGCCTTCCGTTGATCATTTTTTTGAGGAATCGGTTAAAGTATGCCTTGACAGGCAAAGAGGTCCAAAGCATCCTGATGCAACGTCTCGTCAAAGTTGACGGCAAGATCAGAACCGACACCACCTACCCTGCTGGTTTCATGGGTAAATATCTTGGGCTATATGGACCTCTTTGAGGCCCTTGGTCGCAATTTTGGTGGTGAATGATCTTGTAAGGACACCTCTGACTGAAACTGTGATTCTCTCTTGCCATCTCTGTTTGGCTCACTCCATTTCCCTTGTTTCCCATTTGACAGATGTTATTTCCATTGAGAAGACTGGTGAAAACTTTCGCTTGGTATATGACGTCAAGGGCCGTTTCACCATTCACCGTATTACTGACGAAGAAGCAAAATACAAACTGTGCAAGGTGCGAAAAGTCCAATTGGGCGCTAAGGGCATTCCCTACGTTCTCACTCATGATGGACGCACCATTCGATACCCTGATCCTTTGATCAAGGCCAACGATACCATCAAATTTGATATTGACTCTGGCAAGATTGAGGATTTCA
Organism: Bifiguratus adelaidae; assembly: GCA_002261195.1. Classification (NCBI taxonomy): domain Eukaryota; kingdom Fungi; phylum Mucoromycota; class Endogonomycetes; order Endogonales; genus Bifiguratus; species Bifiguratus adelaidae. The sequence continues at coordinate 625 of MVBO01000132.1, forward strand.
TCAAGTTTGAGGTCGGTAACGTTGCTATGATTACGGGTGGACGCAACATGGGTCGTGTGGGTGTCATTGTACATCGTGAGCGACACATTGGCGGTTTCGAGATCATTCACGTCAAGGATGTCCTTGATCGTCAATTCGCTACTCGCGTTTCTAACGTGTTCGTGATTGGCCAAGGCAACAAGCCTTTGATATCACTACCCAAGGGCAAGGGTGTGAAGCTTACCATTGCCGAAGAGCGTGACAGGTACGTGGCTATAAAAGGTGTTAGGCTGCCATCCTCATGTAATATGTTGTAGACGTCGTGCTCAACAACAAGCCTAAGTCCTCAGGTCAAGGCCGAAATCAAAAAGTTTTGGTGTATAGTGTATTCGTTCATTCCAAATAAACATGCATAGATGACATGAAAGCAAGATGCTTTTAGTGGGGGTAAAAGTACAGATAAGTTAGGATGGTGGTTCCTTTCGGCGCACCATGGCCAATGGAACATCATCCTCGTCGTCATCATCAGTTCGTCGAGGATACTGATCGGCATATGGTCGCTGATCGGAAGGCCGTTGATCCGGATATCCATACCGGTCATCCATGTGAAGACCTTGACTGGCCATGGAAGGCGAAGGAAACATTTGCGAGATCATTTGATGTTGGACGTCGTAGGTGGCTGGTCGATAGGCGCGTTCCGGAGATGGATGTCGGTTGTTGTGGTTGAGACCTCTCTTGCGAGGGGGTGAATAAGCATCTGGCTTTGGTTGGTATGGACCAGTGAGGTGTGCGCTCTGCTTGTTTTTCTTGCTCATCGGGGGGCTGGTCATGATCGCCGGGGCTGTGGTGGTCGTAGCCGTGGGATTGGCGGATCCATTGGTATTCGTATTGGTGCTATTATTGTTGCTACTGCCGAAACCAAAGAACTTTCCGATCCGTCCGGCGCTTCCTGTACTCGCACCATTGGTGCCGCCCGTGACGACGTGACCGTCAATACCATCGGTATTGAACGCGAAGCTACCGAAACCCCCGGTGTCTGCCGACCGCTCGGACAGGGGTGTTACTGCGTGTCCATTCCCTTGCTGATTGAGGCTGAGGTACCAAAACATAAAGTTGGAAATCATCACCTGGTGATGGAGGGGTCGCTTGAGGTTCATGAGCTTCTGATGTGAGAGTCGATAGATGGATCGTTCGATGCTCAACGGCAGGCGGCTTGGGTAAGGCTCAACCGGCGCACTGGGATACTTTATGACCGCTACTGCTTCTGGTCGTTTAGCTGCACTCAGATTCGGCGATAACTTGGCTGCGCTCGGACGAGGAGACACTTTGGGTTTGATGTTGGTGGGTGAGCTCATGGCCAAGGCGTAAACGTCAGCGACACTCGTGCCTGATTTCGTGGTTGACGACTTGCTGCTAAATAGACCAGAGATGTTTGCTAAAAGCCTCGACTCGGGCCGTTCCGCCTCCTTGTCTTTGCGCTTTCGTATTGACTCTTGTGAAGGCATGGTACTTATGCTCCTGGCTGGTATCGGCGGTGATGCTGGTTGTGTCGATGGTATAGCCGATTCCGCTTGAGGCTTTCCGGAGCCAAATAGCTTCATACCCCATGATGTACGCCGGGCAAGCTTTTCACCGGTCTTTATCGACGCAACACGGGATTTCTTGGCCACAGGGGAAGACGCTTGCTCTGTCAAGTCAGTCAAAGAAGCTGTTGAAGCTGCTGCTTGAGATAGAGGATCTTCGGTGGATAAATGTTGAGGAGTAGCTGGAGCAGACGCCGTACTGATATCCGAGGCGCTTTTGGTTAGGGTAGGACTGGGAACATCCGGAGCGAGCTCCGGTTCGAATCCGCTTTCAAAGCTTTCAAACTGCATCAAGGCTGAAAGCCAAGTCTTTGCGTCTTCCGCAGGATCCGTAAACTTGTCGACTGACAAGGCCGGGGATTCGGATCTGGATTGGACACTCATCCTGTCTTCATGAGAGCTACCGGTAAACGTCCCCCAGGCGTCGAGTGTCACCGACTGAGTCACAGGTCTTTGAGTGGTGCTAGAGGGGGAAATATCGAGCAACCGCTGTGCTGGGGTTTTGTAGGGTGTTTCCTCCACAATATCCTCCAAGACGGAACTGACATTGATTAAGGGCGGATCAGATAATTTAACACCTCCTTCGGGGACAGAACCATAACGATGTATACCGTCTGTTCCAGATGGATCAGAATAAGATCCGTTACTCTTGGAGTTTTCGGTGAGCGATCGCGATGTGGATATGATTGGTGTTACTGTTTCGGCAGATTTGACTCTCAGGCTTCCTCCTCGGCTGTCGTTGACCTTGTTTTCGCGATTACCGAACGCAAATGTTGGCGTGCAGCGTCTTTCCGCCCTTTGATCGCTTCTAGACAGCTCAGCATTGCTCGACTTTTGAGCTGCCTCTGCATGGTATTGGACTCCGCTTCCCGAACCCAGAGCTCCTCTTCTTCGTATCCCCTTTGTACTGGCTGTTCTCTTGAGTAGCGACGGATGCTTCGGAACAACGGGTTGCGTTTCATCTTGAGCAGATATAGATGAATCCAATACCAGTGGTGGAGGATTCGGTCGAGCTTCTGGAATATCGGGTAAGGGTCGATACAGCTCTAGTTGGGTAAGGCGATTGACCAAGGCCATAGGCTCATCGGCAATATCTGAACCTGATCCCTCATCAATAGTACTCTCTGTGAGGCTCTGTTTGCGTCGTGTAGATAACGACGTTTTAGGGCTAACCGTGTCTCCTTCGGCATCCTCTTCGTCACTGTCAGCTTCACCACTCTTGATGCTTCGATTCAGCCGACTCTTCCTTCGACCTAGACCCCCTTGTCTTCGTCGCTTCGCCTCACGGTCCAAAACATCCAACGTCGAAGGCAATTTCGCGTCGACATCGTCACCAAGAGCTGATCGATGAGGATTTCGTTCATCGAAAGCGGCCGTACCATAGCCATGTGATCGCAACCATGATTGAAACTGTACCGGGTCGAGTTCTGGATGAGCTGAAGCCGGAACCCATAGAATAGATGGTGAAGTACCCTCGGCGACCACCGAGTTGGTCAAATGAAGAGGTGGATATGCGGGAGAGCTTGAGGTGATGTTTGATCGATCATCCGCCGACTCTGGAAAGTAAGAAGACGGTTGAGCAGGAGAAGGTGTCAGGTGAGCCGGTATGCTCTGATGGGGTGGTGCTGTAGGCGGTGGTGAAGATGGCGACGGAGCTACCATATAGTGTTGACTAGGCTCGGAGTACCAGCCATCTTGCCAAGCAGAGTAGGAAGCACGAGGCCCATTATCCAGTGTTCGATGCCGTACAGTTGTAGTGGACTCCATGGCATCATGTGCCAATCTATGCAATGACCTTGACACAAACCCGTTCAAACAATCACGCGTACTCGTGCTAGTCAAAAAGGTCAGTACTGTTGACAAGGCAACCTCATCCCACCTCTCTCATCCACTATGGCACAAAAAGGCTTTATTCCTAATTTATCGTCGACGTCGACGTCGATTCACATCTCTTGGTCTCCATGCAGGAGGAGGTCCTCCTTGATATACAGGATTAGCTACATATCTTGGCGGTCTATTGGGATACGGTCGATATGAATTGGGAACCATGGGAGCGGTGTATGGTGTAGGTTGGGCTGGATCATAAGGTGCCGCGGATGGAGGATAAGGTGGTCGAATGGGTGCAAATGGTTGAGCTTGTGGTTGCTGGGGAGGAGCAGAGGCGATGGTGGGAGGGAGACTGTTTAGGAGTTTCAATACATCCGGATTACTCAGCAATTGCGAAAGAAGAGGATTGTCATTGGACAAGGCATTGGCTGCCGTTGCTTCGGGTGTGCCCTTCTGCTGGTTGGGATCAATGTTGCGAACAATGTCAGCTACTTGCGCAATGGCACTATCGCTCAAATTCGGCATGGAAAGTTTTTCGGGGACGGAGGTTGCTGGTGGTAAGGGTGTTGGCTCGTAGGGTTCTTCCATGCCAAAAGGTACGTATTCTTCCTCGTTGGTCGTAGGTGCGAGGGGAGGACTATCGGTAGGTCGAAGGATAGGAGAATCATTTTGCTTGACGGATCGATGATGTCTGGATCCATGTGAATGTGATCGGCGGTGTGACATGTCGTTCGCTTTATGAAGCACGATGATACCCAAGAGTAAATCAGCGGTTCTTTCATCTTCCGGAAGGCTATTTTGTACAGTAATGAGGCAATTGGGCAAGGACTCCGTCTTCTTCACTGGCACCACGTACAGGTCCTTCAATTGAGGACCCGCCTTGGCAATCACTCCATATCGATCCTTGGAATGGAAGTAGTCAAAGAGAACTTCAAACTGAGATTGAGCAGATAAACCGGCATTTTCGGCACCCTCCGCTTCCAAGCTGGCTTTTATATCCAGTAGTATGAGTTCTTTGGAGGAAGAAAACTGCATTTGTGTAAGATAATCCTCGACTCGGGAAGGAGGGATGCGACCCTCGATTTCAAGAGACTCTGTGAAGACCTGATCACACTCCGCTTCCGTTAATCTACGCCCGCCAATCTGCTCTGCCGTAGCCTTGAATGCGGCTACCTGAACCATCCTTAGCTCGCCCTTCCAAACGGGACCATCAGGCATTGCAGGCGGAGTGCCCACATCCGACTGGTAATCCTTCTCAGGGCTCAAGTCAGGTTCCGGCGAAGGAGAGTAGTGATCATCGACATCGTCAAACTGTGCGGGGTCCACATCTATGCTTTCGTGTTCGAAGCGCGCCCGTTTCGATGCGGTGCCGCTCTCATCTTCATCATCATCAGAATGCTTCAAGTCAGGAGATTTTTGGTCATCTCGCTGTTGACCCATTCGTGCCAAGATTTCGTCCAGCGTCTCTGACTTTCTGGACGTTCTGGTTGGCTCGTTTCGACTCAAAGGCTTGGCGCCTTGCTGCTTTTCGCTTCGCTGACTTTTGGCTTTTTGTTCTGCTTCGGTGTCCCTGTAAAATACACCACCACCAAGCAGCTCGTCTCCTTTGTGTGTCTTGATAATAATCGGTTGTTCTTGCGGTTTCAGTACGACTTCTTTCAGACTTTGTTCCCGGATCTTTTCAGACATTTCCTTCAGTTTGGGATTTGCCAGTTCTTCAGCGTTCATGCGCACAAGTTTGCTTGGAGTAATCTCGCCGGTGACAACTCCGAGACGAAGATTTTTGTTTGCCTTATCCTTGAAATTGAACAATAGCGATCGAAACTTGGTCTTGTATCGCTCTCCCGCTTTTGGCGGTGCTCGAACACTTTTGGGATCGGGGTCGGCGAGATGCTCGAAAAGCGCATTCTCGATGAGTTCCGCCAACTTGCTGGATATTTCGTCGGCAGAAAGTTTCGCATTTGATGTATCTTGTTGCTGCGGCTGTTCGTTGCGACTTTCTGCTTGTAGACTTGCTAAACCGGCCGAAGCTTGGATTAAAATTTGAGTATCTTGCGCCGTGAGATCATTCAAGGTTGTTTTAAGCAGAGGAATCATGGTTTTGACGGCGTTCTTTCGTACTGGATCTTCACCATCCGTAGGTGTGGCAACTCCTGGCGACTTCTTGTTCGACGCTGAACTTGAAGATTTTCTGTGAGGTTCCGAGGCTCTACGCGAAGGCTTGGTTCGATAAATTCCGACAGAAGCATGACTTGACTGGTCGTCGTCGGCATTAGGATCAATGACATGATCTCTGGCGTCAACTTCCTCGGGCGCATAGTCATCTGACTCTTCTTCATCCTTGACGGCCTTGGCTTTTCGGCGTGGAATGGCGCCATCTTTCTGACTGCACCGCTCGCTACAGTAGGGGTCATTCGACCTTGCTTTGTTTTTACATTCCGGCCTCGCACATTGACCATTGGATATTTTTGCTATAAGAAACACATTCAATGTCAGCATATATTCAATAAAAAACCTGCTGAGAGGCACATGGAACGAGATATATAGAACATCCCTATGGCAAGCGTCGCCATGCGGAGGGTACGATGGATAATTCCTGAGGCCATAGGATGTGCGCGCATTGAAAGTGTCAAGTCCACATAAAGAATCGCAGTCTATTGAACTTTTCACAGACGCGCTGGCCCATTGAGATCGAGCAGGCAAAGTTAAGATCAACTTAGTGCACACAGCTGTTCATACAGCGGCATTTTGCCTTCCCGGCAATTCCGAGCGTCATCTCTGCACGCACTCGGCAAGACGCGCATGCAGTGCTCGTCCAAATCTTCGCGTGAAAACCCTGGATGCGAGAATTACACGGCGAAGAAAGGGGTTGCAACGTATCCATCCGACCGTTGACAAGGAATGTCAACAGTATCTTGTTCCATGATGCCCGCAGCGTGATCAGTGAGCTACTTACTTGCTGGCTTCCCGCCTTTCTTGCACAACGGACATACCCAGTTGTCGAGTGTTTCTGCTTGCTCGGGTTCAAGTCCGACACAGTCGCAATGAAACCTAAGAGGTGAGATGAGTGAAATGAGCAAACGTGTTGCGGATATAACCGCCATTCGACTACACTTACCAATCTTGACACTTGTCGCACGAGATCATCGTCTCGCCATTGTCAGGCTGCCTGCATATGCAGTACAGAACTTCTTTGTCATCACCGTTCGCCTCCTCGTCTTCACTGTCTTCTTGAGCGTGTTTCTTCTTGGACGATGCTCTTGTTGTCGTTGAATCGTATTCCTCCTCCAGCGCCGGACTATACCGTCTTCGAGGTGCTCTACCGGCATTGCGTGTCTGCATGCGTTCATATTGCGGCAGTGGAGTCTTTGCGTCATCCTTAACGGTAGAACTCTGGAGAGTAGCGCCCTTCATTGCATTTTCAGTAGTGTCTAGAGCAGGATCCGGTATTACATGGGTTTGAACATCAAAGCCAAGGTCATTGTGCTCTTGAAGGCCACTTATATTTCCATTCAACATATTCTTTGTATCCATGTTCCAGTCGCGGTCCATAAACGCGTCTTGCATGGCAGAGCCGAGATGTAAGTCTGACGGCGTAGCAGCCCAGTCAAACTCCTGCATAGAACAATAAACGAATGCGGCGAAGTGAACGCAAAAGCTTTTATTGTGGCAAAATAATGATGACGTTAATTTCACGTGATGTCCTTTTTTGACAGAGCAGTGCATTGAACAAGTCTTATGGATGAATATAGTGAATGGAAGTGACGAGCCATGGTAACTACAAGGCGTTCAGCTGATGAGGGAGTCGCGTATTGGTCAGAGTGACGCGCAACACCAGGGAGAATGTCGCCACACTCGAGACGTTGTGAGGATTTCCTTAAAAGGAGAATATTTTCAGACTGGCGCGTCGCTTGGGACGTTGTGAACAGAATAGAACACTAGGCTCTTTCTCTTGCTTTTCTTGAACCTTGTCTGTAACAAAGCAGGTTCTGCTTGTCTTGTCATCCCCGTGAAGGCTGACATCCTCACTACTGGTGGTATTCTTTGTGGTTTCGGGACCAACCCAAGACTAACGGTGGCTTTGCGTCGGCTTCGTGGCTTGCAAGTGGAGTTTACCCCTGCGGCACCTACACCTGTAGATTCAAGACACAGGCACAGACTCCTTATATCGTGCTGACTATCAACCGATAACACTGCGGTTCCGAACGAGTTTGGCGTGCAGCAACATGGCGAGCACACGCGTAAAGAAGAACACTACCCAGTTGACACTACCCAGTAGTCTAGGTTCCTGCGGTCGTCCTGCAGCTGGTTCCTCGCCAAGAGAGTCTGCAGCCAAAGCCACTTTTCTATCAAGGATTCCAAGGCGTACACTGTCTCAGGTTTCCTTGGACACCTACAACTTCACAAAACACAAGGCTTTTGCCCTTCAATTCTCAAAAGTTTGCACAACGCGTACAAAGGATCCAGGCACACTAACTCAACTCCGGACAAAGCGACCTCTGTCCAAATGTTTCGACGATTCGACACCATCCCGTTTGAATCCGCCGCGTTGTCCTGCACGCGGTAATAGCAGTGCGACTATTTTACAAAGATCTCCGAACGAGAGATTACCAAGGCCGATGAAAATTCGAAGAACGTTCAGTATGATGGACACTCCCAAGGAGTTTGTCACATCGCTTGTGAAAGAATGTAAGGATTCTGCGCAAATCAGCAGCGCGCTCTCGCCATGGGATTACAAGGAGCAGAAAGAATGTGTCATCTTGCCCTGCTATGACACAAATTCAAATGACCCTTTCAAGCGGATCAGTCCAGACACAGTAAGTGTTGTTCTTTGCATCCACAGGCTGAATATTTGATGACTTTCTTCGTTTCAGCTTTCCGATGTGCTTGACGGCCAATATACAAGCAAATACGATCATCTTTATCTCATCGATTGTCGATTTCCATACGAATACACAGGAGGTCACATTGATTCGGCCATCAACATCAATGACTACGAAGAACTCGAAAAGCTGCTCCTTCGATCCGATGGCGGAAAGCCAAACACACTCATTATCTTTCATTGCGAATTCAGCTGCATGCGTGCTCCTCGAATGTAAGTGGACAATTTAATCTGCTGTACTGAACATATGTAGGGCTTTGCATTTGCGAAGTCGCGATCGTCATGCGAACCTTGTGGACTATCCCAAGCTATACTATCCCGAAATTTATCTCCTTGACGGAGGATATTCTAGGTTTTTCCAGAGCTACAAGGTAAGTTGGACAAGTGCTTTCGAGCATAGGATGCGCCAGATGGACCAAGGTAAACCAATTCGTTGACAGCATCGATGCACTCCCCAATCTTATGTGGGCATGAAAGATGCTGCGCATGCCAAGGATTTCCAACTCTATGCCCATCAATTAGACCCCAAATCCCTTTATCATCTGTAAACATTACCCTCGCCATGCTGTACAGAATCAGAACCCATAGACGTTGTATGTGGCATGTATTGGCCATCGACTATTGTCTTGCTTCGATTTCCTATTTTGGCTTTTGATGGCACTGGAAGCTTTTGCTCTTTGCTCTTTGACGTTGGACGTTTGCCAAGCTTACAGTGGAGTTGAATTATTGGCGTCATGTTTGCGCGACCTAACCCATACGAGGATATAGTAGGTATGTATACTGTCCAGCCGGTCAATGGGCTGCATGAGCCAAGCATTGCGCCTAGCTTGGCATCCGGAAAGTCATCGTCTTGGCCACTGGTCACTGACAAGTATCGTTTCCTCCCTAAATAGAGAAGGCTACAAATGAAAACCTGACCTCCGAAAACTGGGAGCTGATCCTCAATATATGTGAGAAAGTGCAGAGAGGCCCTCCAGATGCGTAAGTGGTACCGGATGTATCACGAGATGGATATTCATGATTGCATTTTTGACAGGGCCCGAGATGTTATTGCCGCTATTCAAAAGCGTCTCACTAGTCGAAATGCCAATGTCCAGCTCTACTCTTTGGCTGTAAGCAATCGCTTTTGCCACCGACAGCGGTTTCTGACTAGCCTATTTAGCTCACGGACGCTTTGATCAAGAACTGCGACACAACGGTGGCAAGAGAGGTCTCGGGGAGGTCATTCACTAACACCTTGGCAAAGATTGCTACAGACAAGGTATGGCTCGCAGAAATATTTTTGAGCTCTCCTAACCCGCAAGTGCAGACGGTACATGAGAGTGTGCGAAGAAGAGATCTAGAGCTGATACAGCAATGGACATTTGACTTTACGCAAGATCCATCACTGGGTATCATGGGCGAGATGATGGATCAGTTGCAAAAGCAAGGTAAGTCAGCATCTGACATGATAAACTGATTGCTCACCAACCTCGCCCAGGCGTGGTTTTCCCTTCACCGCAGAAACCAAAGAAGGAGGCTACACAGGTACGAAATTACCTTTGCTTGCCTGGACAGAGCTAAATGTATAATTTTAGTCGGAACTGGAACGACAGAAAGAAGAGGAAGAGTTACAGCTCGCATTAGCGTTGTCTCTCTCCGAGAGCGAGTCTCGGCCGTCCTACAAGGCAGGTCACATTGGCTCAACATGCATCGATAATAGTTCTTACTTCTTTCTGCAGGCGACAACCTCCACACCCTCTGCTACTCAACAACAGGTAAGATCTTGGTCATCATGCCACGATGCAAGTTCCCCTGAATTGGTTTGCGTAGAAGGCCACCGGGACAACCAAGGAAGCCCCAAGAGAAATAAAGTCATCCCGAGTGCGGTGCTTGTACGACTTTACGCCAACAGAACCAGGAGAAATGGAATTCAAGCGTGGTGATATCATCAAAGTCATCGAAAGCGTTTACCGAGATTGGTGGAAGGGCGAATTGAATGGAACAGTCGGCATTTTCCCAGTCAATTACGTTGAGCCTATTCCTGATCCTTCGCCTGAAGAAATGGCCAAAGAGGTTCAAATGGAAGCAGACGTGATGGCTGAGGTAGCGAGTATCGACAAACTCTTGGACCTGCTGCGGACTATGGACCCAAGGCGAGAAAATTTTGCAGAGAATGAGCAGCTTCAGGATCTATACAATCGAGCCATATCGATGCGTCCCAAATTGGTCAAGTTGATTGAAAAGTACAGTCAAAAGAAGAGTAAGTGGTTCATGCGGAGTCCGATGGGTGTAGCTCACTGCGCCATAGACGACCTGATTGACATCAATGAAAAGTTCATGCGAGCACGTTCGACATACGACAAGCTTCTCGAATCATCGGTTGCACGATATAGCGCACCAGGGCCGTCGGATCGTAAGTGGTCAACGGACATTCGTCGATAACCTGGCTTACTGTCCTTTCAGAATATGGATATCCAGCTCATGATACGCAGCGACCGCCTCCGGACTATGGCTATGGTCACGCTCAACCATATTCTTCCAACCTGCCACCTTATTATACCTAGGACTTGGACGTTGTCTAGATAACCAGAGTTGTGAGTTATAAAGGGCTATTGGTACGATGGAGTATAAGATAAATATATTCGCTATTTTGCGCGCAAGATGCAAATCATATCGCTTTGTGTCCATTCTCATTAAATGCAAGTAATCGCAATCGGCCCGTAGGCATCCTCTTGTCCAACTCTGAGCATGCCTTTAGTAGACAAAGCTACAATTGATTAGTCGTTGCACTTGTGCTCAAAAAACTCACATAAAACATAGTAAAATCCCTGCGCAACAGCGACCCGAGAGCGGGATGCTTTTGTAGGGAATAGGTCGTCAAACGTAATCGGCGCGGTTTTCTCCGCGTCAACAACTCGAATGTATCTACGCTTGAGTCAGTCACCGTTTGCCTCAATGGACATTGTCACATACTCTAGAAAATTGGAGGAATCGCCTCCCAATCCCGTCCCTCCCTTTGAGCCAGCACCATAGGAAGCCAATGTATCTAAAGAATTAGACAGATGCAATTATCCAATCGGTACACTCACTGTATTCCAATGGTTGAGACGCAGGTATTTGCAGATCAAAGTCTCGTGCTTGAATTCCCGATGTTGGAGAAGCTGAACTCAGTTGCCTCGCTCTATAAACATGAAAATTAACACTAGCTGATTCCATGCCTGTATCCTGACCTTCTTGAAAGCCGATTAAGAATATCAGAGTCGTCTCTGCTGATATTCGAGCCCGTCTCTGGTAAATGTCGTTGGTAAGCATTCACCCCTAAATAGATGGATAAGACTTGCCAAGATCAGACTGTGTACGCGAATGGCTATCGCGTGAGCTGGACATGACCTGATTCCAGATAAAGCCAGCGGACCGCACTTGGTTCAATTGGCTTTCACTTATGTTGCGAAATCTCTCTGGATCGGCGATAGCATCCAGTAAATTCTGCGCGGCCGATGTTACTCTCAGTAAATGAGTCGATATTACATACCTCGTCGTCGGCCCCTTCGTAGTCTTGTTGTAGGCGGGACAGGTAGTCGCCATCATATGCACGCCGGTTTTCTGGGGTGTGAAACCCGCCATAGTAGTCAATGGCGAAATTCGGATCTTGGTTCTCATCGAGTTCAGCTTCCGCCAATCGACGGCGTTTCTTGTCTGATGAAAGTAAGCATCCTTCTGCGTGAAGTGAAAATATAAAGATACCTCTTTGGTCTAGCGAACCAATCACATCTGATTTCCACATCGAAATCATGTCTTGTACAAAAACTGTCGAACAATAGTCAGCCGAGTACTAGCTACTCGAGGTGAGCAAATTGCTTACATGCAGTTCCTGGTCTGGTCATTAACAGCATCGCGCGTTGTCTCGCTGCCCGTGTCAGCTTCTGGGAAAGCGTATGAGACCCCTTTTTGCTGATGGTTTACGGCTTACCCTCTCAACTTCGGCCGAAAGTTCCTTTTCGACCAATGCAATCGCAAACGCAGCACCTTCTCGCAGTTCCTCTGCTGTCAGCTCTGTGCGTTCGTCGAGGACAGTCAAATGCCTAAACCTCTTGGGTCTTCGAGGAGGAGACATTTGCCGCGCATAATTGGCGTCAAACAAATTGGGAGTCTCGAATGCCATGGAAGGCAACGAGGGATCATTCAAATGATCAACATCCTAGATCAAAGCATTAAAGTCTCAGCATGCTCCACAAATTGGCAGCTTACCATCACTTGCTGGTCTTCGTATAATCCACCCAGATTGCTCGCAGGATGCTCGGAAAGATCAAAGATGGGACGTCTATCGGCACTCGTCGTGCCATGATGAGCCGCTACCTCACGTAGATTGCCTTCATCATCAAAGAAAATAGTGGGTCTATCAACGTGTTAACGCAGCAGCTTTGGTACGCCAATGGCCCTTACTCTGCATCTGCTCCTGCGGTCAAAACATCTTCGCCTCCATCTATATCAAACAGATCCATCTGGCGAGATTTATCGGAATCGCGTTCGCCGAGAAGTGATACCGATCTATCCAACCCATTGACCCCTTGCAGGAATTCTCCACTCATAGAGTTTACCATTGGATCAAACAAAGGCAACGATCGGTCTGACATATCTAATGGAATTGTGAGCTGAATTGTCATGGATAGAGCCGCTCCATACTCACTGCTGGTCTCAGTAATGGCAGAGCGATTAAGTGAGGTGCCGTCCCAGCCGAAATCAAATTGTGCCTAGACGCAGCTTAGCTGTGCCTCCAAAGTAACAAGCTTACCGGCGGGAGTTCAGTGTATTCGGCTGTAGCCTTGCGTGCGAGCTCGATTGCAAAGGCGAAATCAACATCATCGCGCAAAGTAATTGCCTCTGGTCTACGCGATATCATCCTGTTTGAGAACTCTTTGATCCTCTCCTTAAGCGACTCACCTCGCCTCCTCTATGGCCATGTTGACATCTGCAGCTTCCAAGCTTGCAATATCTTTCTTCAGCTTGATCCACGCATTGTTAACGTCAGCTAAGAGATATGGATAAATGGTTAATTCTTGTCTTTTGGCCACAAAAAGCAGCTTACAATAGTAAAACTGGTATTGTTGGTTGTAAACACGGACGACACCAAACAACAAGTTGGATGCCAGTCTCAAGGCGAATGGTTCTGGAGGCGACGCGATGAGGTGACTTGATGTAGACAAGTGACACGTTAAAACGAGTGCATATAGGGACAACCAACATACCAAGCTTGATCCACATTGACGCTATTCACGTCCTTCCGAGACAGTCGCTTGAGGGAAGATCGGGAACCTAGCGTAGCTGCGAGCCTAGAATGGCAACGTAAGTCTCGGATGGATGTATACCGCGGATATATGCGTTTGCCAGCTTAGCCTAACTCCATCCAGAGTATAAGGGCAGTGGCTTACAGCGTAAAGGAGATCCTACTCAGATCACCAGTACTCACCATATCACACCGAACCCACCCTTCTTTGTCGTCAGTAGATCCTTGGAGTAAAACATCCGCTACTTCTGACTATGGCAAGAGGAACAAGAGATGAAACAATGACGATTCTCGATTATATGCCATTGTGATGAGATCATTCCATTGCTGATGGACAAATGGACAGTGAATGCCGATTGAAAAGCATATGCAGTGTACGATTACTCTCCTATCTGAGTATTGGCCATGATCAGCAATCTATTCTTTGTCCTTCGGTGTGTTCATTGGGACAAGGTTGTAAAGGTGCAATGTCGTTTTAGATGCACTTTGTAGATGAGTGATTAATGTAGTGAGATCGTCCGAAGTGCCAATTAGCTACCTGTCGCTTACAGAAAGCTCGGCGCTATCATTCTGCAGTGTAGATTAGGGAGAGTTACCCTGGGCAATCGGTTAAAAAGGTCTTCTTGACGCAGTCTCAAGCATAAACAGTTGCTTGCGCCAACGTAGACGTGGCCGTAGATCGACAACGTTTTTGTCATACCGAAGGGCCGAATCAATTAAACTGACACTTTCTGATGGCACATTGAAGTCCATCCACTCTTCAAGTCTAATCGATGCGTATGTTTGCATGCAGGCCCATATCGCGCGTTTGATCAAATCCACAGGCGTTCTTTTGACCGGTTAGTCTCACCTGAGCATTGGTGCAGGTCCCCAGCAAGTTACCCAACATACTTGACAAACTCCTCGGCAATAGCGCGTAATACGACGGTGCGAGGTTGCTTAGGTACCCAAACGCATAAAACCTAGGGCTGACCTCCACAGTTGAGGTTTTTATCACATTCAAGTTCTTGAGAGTGCCACCGCACATCCCTCAAGGGGCACAGGACTTCATCTTAACTACGCAGTTGATATACGTCGGCGCATCGTAAAGCCTTGATGGGCTGTCCAAGGAAGCTTTTAAATTGTCCTATGAAATAGTCTGCTCTCAGAATCGCTTGCTCAATAGCGATTCCGTAGACGACAAGGTTCAATCCGTAGGCGAACAGCAGCTTACCAAAAATCGACCATACGAGAAGCGGTATCCGAGACTCTCGTGTAATGTAGGCGAGTTAACCGTCGAGATATTCTAAACCGCCGAAATATTTTCTAGGTGACGTAAGAGAGTATAGCGCAGCAGAAGTTAATCATGAGGTTCTAAGGCCCCCTTGACACGCAAAACTCTGCAATTGGGATCAGGGATACGCCAACTTAGCATCGCTTGATAAGTATTTAAGTCATGTCGTAGCAACATCCTTTGTGTAAAAGCATCCTGGACCTCAGTGAAGATTGTCAAAGCTATCTGTTCAATGTGAGGCAAGGTGAATTTTGCTTGCAGCGTTCGACAATACCGATGTACGTCTTTATGCCGTGGAACATATCCTCGCCAATTTCTTTCACATTTTAGAATCTTTCTGCCAGCCATCCTGATTTTGAGCGACGACTCACAAGTTACTCAACTGTAGAAGGTATGCAACGTGACAGAGTGTCCAATGCAAGAGCAAAAGTTTTCTGCGCAGCAAGCGCGCGTCAAAGGACTAAAGCGTTTGTCCATCTTTCCTTTAAGGGAAATTTCTCCCTCACCGCGGTTTCGGTGTTCTTTCAAACATGCAGCACACTCATCTCACTCATCTCACACTACTCACCTCGAAGCTCTTTGACCCTGTCGAGCTTAAGGTCCTAGAGAACAAGGCTATAGTGGTGGATACGGAAACAGGGTTTATCGTCGATGTCAAGAGCGCTGACGGAACAGAGCAAGGCAGCGATATCATTGACTTGCGGGGAGCGTTTGTCATTCCGGGACTCGGTAAGTCGGTCTTTTCAGCCTCCGACAAAAGACTCACACGTCAACAGTGGATGCTCATACACACATCTTCTTGCATCCCTATACGGAGGCACCGTGGACTGAGCAGGTTACCGTTGAATCATTAACCGAAAGGATTGCGCGTGCGACAGTGCACGCCAGAGACACGCTCGCCAGTGGATACACCACCATACGGGATCTCGGCACAGGTAAGCTCGACTGTTGGATTTCGCGGATTCTCATGGCCATGTAGAGGGAGCCTTTGATTGCGATATTGAACTACGGGATGCCATCAATAAGGGAGTCATTGTCGGTCCCCGCATTTTCGCCGCCAGTCGTGCCATTGCGTCAACAGGTACGTGTGCCCTTGTACGAACAAACCATCTCAAACCCTTATTGCAGGCGGTTATCAACCAAAGACCACCGCCAGTCTCAATGGTGTCAGCTTTCCACACGGAGCTGAAATCGCCGATGGCGAAGATGAGGTTCGAAAAGTGGTCAGGCGACAACTGGGTAGGTGGTGCGTGCCAGCTTTTCTGACAAAAATCTCATCCATGTTTAAGGCGCAGGAGCCGATGTGATCAAACTGTACGCAGATTACCCCCGGAGGACAACCCTACGGCCACCTGTGTCTTCCCAACTAGCGACGGAATCGTATCCGCTATTTCAGCCAAACGAACTCAGAGCTGCCGTAGAGGAAGCAGGTCTGGTGAGGACTAAGGTCGCTATCCATGCCAAAGGACCTAAAGCCGTTCAATGGGGTATCCAAGCCGGGGTGCACTCGGTGGAGCACGGCAATGATCTTACCCGGAGGGAGCTACAGATGATGAAAAAGGCAAACGTCGTGTTCGTTCCCACTCTGGCGGTCTACGAAGCCTCTTACCGCCATACGCCATCAAAAGCAGGTGACTGGCAAAAGACCGTAAGCGTATTCCAGATGGCCCTAGAGGAGGGGGTAACCCTAGCCGCGGGTGGTGACACGGGAACCTTCCGGCATGGAGATAACGTGCGGGAAGTAGAATTGATGATCGAGTACGGCATGGACATCCTAAAGGCACTGTCTTGTGCAACCTGGGAGGGTTACCGGCTATTGCGACCCATCTCGCCTGATGACATGCACGACTCTGCACCGACCGACCATGCTGGTTTTGGTCGAATAGCTCCTGGTTTCCTGGCCGACATTGTGGCACTGGGAGATGATCCGAGGAACGGCCTGGAATACTTGCGTAATGTCAAGTTCGTCATGAAAGGGGGGAAAGTGTTCAAGCACGAGCAGCTTATAAGGTAGTGGCTTTCTCTCATACGCCATTCTGTAATCCGAGGACACAGAAGCATGACGCTCTTGACCCGTTTCCATGTGAATGATTTCCAGATATAAAACCAAATATGCGCACGATAACCACAAATGGGAGGGCAAGGTCATCTGCACGTAACGATTCGCAGGGGCGCCGTTCCCCCCCCTCGCTTTTTCCTTATTGATGGACATGCCCGAAGGTACCACAAGGATTTGCTGGGTCCATTTTGACAAAAAACTCGCATCGATTGGTGCCGATCTCGAGCGACAGCGGTTTATTGAGATCGAGAAGCGGCGATGGAATATGAAATTGAAATGTAAATTGAATGTGTAAAATGTTGGAGAGTGTAGCTGAGTGATCTGGGACCGTTTTCATCATGGATCCTGGACACGCGACTGGAGTCACCACCGTTCTCTTCCAGCTTTTCCGTAGTTCTCTTTCAGTGGCTCTCGGACGAGAATGGCAAAATGGCAAAGCGCCATCGGCGCAAAACTATAAAGAGCGAGAGGTTTCGCGTACATTTCATATCGGAGATTGGAACCAATCTGTTCTGTCTCCATGCATATCAAAGCGTTAGAAGCCAGTCAAAACCGGTAGGTCACATCGGCTGTGAATCATAGCCTCTGGATTTGGTTTGGTCCTACATGTTGCGCAACCTAGCGTGATCAAGGTTGGGGACACAATCATTCAATGACTCAGGGAAGCGCGATGTGAACGCCTGCCCACCCACTGGTAGATGAACTGGACTGTTCCTTATCACGGTCTTTACATTACCTTCATATGGTCCGGCAAGTTGGAAGAACCCCCGTGCGCGCTTCAGGGTCGACAAATGATGCACATTAATTTCTGGCCTATCCCTCTGCGAGAATGGGATTCCTTCCACGTACAACCCGGAACCAAGTTTTTGCACCTATTCAGGGGCCAGGCATCAGTTTGTGATACGATCATGTAGAGTGAGCAAGAGAGAGCGCATCATCCAACTCGTCGGGTTGTGTATCTCTCACATCCCTGTAGCGCAAAGCCGTTTGAGCCGGACCACCCTTTATTATAGGCGAAATGTGCTATATCGAGGCGAGAGCATAAGGTCAAATCTTGTATTTTCGAGCTTTTCATCCTTGCGGCCAACCACCAAATTTGTCCTGTGAGCGGAGGGTTGCCATCACCGGAAGTGTACGACGGCAAGGGGCCCGTTCGCAGATCTACTTCCATCTCTTATATCAATCGGGCAGCAAACGCAGTTTAGTCTTTTTATTCCTGTTCGTGTGTTATCCCTATTTCCCTCGGGTCATTTTAAGGGCTTGAGCCTTAAAGTATTGACTCGAAGGCCCAGGCTTCCCGGCACGCCTTATTTCTTTCCTACATTCTGCGTTTGGGCCCGCTTGTATTTGTTTTTCTCTTGTCCTGGTTCCAGCTGTTCGTCATCCCTCCCGTTTTTACGCGTCTCGTATTGGTTGTGTTTATGGTTCGCGAGTAAGCCGGCGTGATATCCTTTGCAAGTTGGAACTCGGTTATTCTTGTATATATTTTTACAGCATTTGTCCATGCTTGAACCGGTAGGTTGTCGAGATTGAGATGCATGCCGATGTCTCGATGAAGGTTCGGTTCGTTTTGAAAACAAGAGGGCTGACATTGCCGCTTTATTGCAGCCACTATTGCCACCAAACATAGATCATCTTGCCTCTCAAATACGGTCTCACTATTTCCTGACATCTGCCCCGCAATCTTCGTTACAGTCACCCATCCCAATCAAGAAAGTCGCAGCAGCCGGCGGCGATACATTGCCAGTCGGCCGCGCATCCATGTCATATCAAGAGAACACTTATACGCATCGCAAATCTCGCGTTCTATCCAGTGATACATCGCCTCCAGCCATGATTGTGTCTGCGCCGCATCCCAATTATGCTCCTCATGCTTCATTCCCGAGTGATCGCTTTGGAAACCCGACTATGCCTACTGCATCCTTCCCTATAGGGATGGTTGGCGGCATGAGCCAAGACTCCTCCACATTTGGTCATACTTCCAATCCTGCCTTGTACCGGCAGCAGCAAGCAATAGCACAACCCATGCCACAGCCCAATCCATCATCAGCTCACTATCCAATGTATGCAAGTCATCCTTCATTGGGTGTAGCGATGCAACCAAGGATACAGCAAATGCCATTTCTACCCTACGATACCCAGCGCACTCCAACCACGTTCACTTCCACCAGGATGTCTCAAGACCTTGCGCGAGATCACTGGAAACTTCAGCGATCTGCCAGCATGCCAGACGATACCTCTCAGCATCCCAGAAACTTTTATCAGACTCAACCATTCATATCTGGACAGATACCCAAAAGTGACTTAATCGACGAACGTCCAGCATCTACGTTGCGGGGTCGAAGGGTATCTGCACCACAGGGACCTATAGGCTCACACACAAACATGCCTTCGGGCATGCAAAACTTGTCCTTCTTTCCAGACGCACCTCTGGCTTACCATGAACCCACCACCATGATGACCCCATTTCCGGATATACGAGACCAAATGAGCGACTCACTTGATAGAAGCGCAGTTACTTCGCCTGATAGAGATGCCAGCGAGCCGTCTCCGGCGCCTTCCAGCATGTCTCATCATCGTTCCTGCATGCCTGCACAACAAATGATGTCAACATTTAGCGCCAAATATGTCCCAGCCACGCCTAAACGATACAAATGTGGTGTTTGTAGCAAAAGATTCACGCGTCCCAGCTCCCTTAGAACACATACGTTCAGCCATACCGGAGAGGTAAGTTGATTTTTCAACACATCGCTCTCGCATCACACCCTCTCACTGTGGCGTATTTAGAAACCCTTTGTGTGTGACGAACCCGGATGCGGAAGGACATTCTCCGTTCGCTCAAACCTTCGGAGACATAGCAAAACACATGAATTGAACCCACCGTAACCTACGCGTTTGATCTATAACACATGTTTTGACATTGGGCGTATGCAAGTGTTGCCTGTTAACGCGTCTTCATCACGTGTAACGTCTCTTGCACATCGCGTTGTCTATATTTGTAACATCCGCGAAACAAAGGGCTTTCACCCTGTCGATAAACGCCAACGGTAGAGACGCGTGAGGCCTGGACTGCTCTCAACCGGCTTGTGTCTGTCTCATCCACCTATTTGGTGCTTTTCGCGTCCAGTGACACCCCCGTCCCAAAGCAGGTAACACGCGACATGGCATCCGACGTGGAGAATGGCAAGACCTTTCGCAATAGGAACGCTGACAGGAACAAATTCACAGACATTGGCATCGTAGGAAGGTAAGGGCAAGTGGTTTTGGCACCACTTCCTGCTGCTGACGCACAATCTCTCAGAAAAACAGGCGTTTCCGTCAAGGGGACAGTTCGGCAGGATGCAGACGGCCTGGAGAACATTAGTGACTTTTTCCACCAAGACGGTTCAGATGAGGAAGATGAGGAGGGTCAAGAGGACCCTGGAGATATACTTCCGGAAGACATTCATCGCTCGACACGTTCACCAGCTGTCTCGTCGCACGAACCTTCGAAACGGACAATCGTACGCAGAGAGGTATCAGAACATGAAGAATTCTACGATGCGAAACCCATGTCAGACAGTAAGTTGCAAAAGGGTGCTGCAAAGGCTTTAAAAGATTCTTTGTACTAACTTCCGTTCACCAATAGCTAATCACCATCACTCTCAACACCAACTTTCCCCCAATGGCGAAGGATATGATGGCTACGCCTTTTCCGATGCAGGTTCCGAGCCGACCACACCCATTACACCCAAAGTCGCGCGAATCCTGGATTTTAAAAAGTATCAGGATACGGACGACGAAGAGGAACCGATCTTACGGAAGACGACAACCTCGCAAACACACGTAAACCCAATGTTCAAACAAAAAGCATCTAAGGGATATGATCCCTCTGTAGATTACGATATCGGCGATGATGTGGATTTCAGCCTGGGTGCGCGGAGTCAGAACCGCCCCATGGCCCGACGTGGCGGAAGAGCCAGAGTAACAGCAGCTGGTCACACGGTGTCGCATGCTCTACATAGCAATGACGATCCAGATGACGATTTTCAGGAACCCATACAACCCATACAACCGGTCAAACGCGGTCGTGGTCGACCGCGAAAGATAGAACCCCCCGAGCCACCAACATTACAGGATGTAAAGACGGAATTACCAATGAGCGAAGCGACGGATCCTCCAAAGCGGGGACGCGGCAGAGCGCACCTTAATTCTTTGACAGATCAACCAACCCCAAAACGCCCGCGTGGCCGACCACGAAAGAACCCCGTACCACAACCCGTTGATGCTCACGCTACAGAACTCGACGATGGCGAGTCTGCCATGCCATCGCATCCAACCCCCAAAGAGCGCCGGGGAAGACCTCCCAAGCATGTCAACAAAGAACCCGTGTTATCGCATGATGACCTTTCCCAAACATTCGCCTACACTATATCGAGTAACTCCACAAGCAAGGGCACAAAGCGCAAAGAAGTCGCCAATTTATTGCAATCGGGCTTCACCAGAAAGCGAAATCGACCAGATTATGGAGAAGGAGACGAAGATACAAAGGCACGCATACCTTACGACAGCGTGTCTGCCGAAGCTCTTGTAGTCGATGTCGCTACGGAATCAGAACGATACTACCCTATTGTGTTCACAGACGCGATGCTGCAGCTTACCCGACCAGACGAAGGTAATTACGGTTTTCAAAAGATATTTGCCGAAGGCGATCACGCGTCCAGTGGTCTGCTTGTCTTACCACCAGGAGGCGTGAAACCTAACAAACGATCTTACGACAGCACTTTTGTAAGTGACGTTTTTCGCCTTTCAATGATCGCTCTCTCATGTCTCCTTCCTTAGATGTTTTTCGTCATTGCCGGAGTCGTCAAGGCCTACATTCATAAAAATGCATTCACTTTACCCGCAGGCTCACATTTCATGGTACCAAGAGGCAACCATTATGAATTGCAGAACGAAGGTTCGCAAGAGTGCCGTTTACTCTTCATGCAATGTCGTCAACAGGTCAGCGAAGTTCCGTCTACTACAGAAGAGGATGTCTATAGGGAGCCTAAACCTAGAGCAAGAGAATCCTCTACCAGAGGCAGCACACGAGGACGTCCAAGGAGAGGACGAGGCAGAGCTAGATCGCGTGTAATTCCAAGGCATTGAAATAGAACGCCTGATGAAGCCACATGGCACATGAAAAATTGACCGTTTAGATAGGGCGTTGTCTTATAGCACTTATAGTCGCATGAGTGGTATAGGATTGCACCTGGCATAACTTGAGATATCGCGAGCGAGGCTATTGTACAGCTCTAGACGCCATGGCTGGTAAGTCGAACCTCACGTCAATAGGTGCCGTCCAGCGCTAATTGCGTATCACGCCTGCTTAGATCTTGGCTTCAGCTTTGAGAGCGACGAAGACTATTTCGACGAGCCAATTCAGCATGTTCCGTCAATAGATGTCGCCAAGAACCTTAGGGAACGGGTGTTGAACGCCATGGACGGCTCAGTCGGCCAGACAACGCCACCAGAAGTGCAGAATGTCATTTACTTGAGCGATCCCACCGAAGTACCTTCAGCCACGCCGTTCATCCCCGCTGGACGAATGGACGAGGAAGCGGAGCGATTGGTACACCCAGAGACACCAGCTCCTGGCCTTTCGGCGTCGGACAATCATAATCCAAATCTACCAGCACCTTCAACACCATTCTTCCTTCCCCTCACTTCAGAGAGCACTAACGGTCCACATGATGAGGATCCTGATGACGACCAGGCATATCTCGACCGGAACAGGTCGCAAAAACAACATGTTGAACCTTCAGAAGCCTTGCGTCAGGCGCGCCAAGAGCTCTCGAGGACAGGGCCACATATACCTGGAATAGGTTATGATGGCGAAGAGCCAGATAGCAAGAATTTTGGCGATTCACCCGAGTTGTTTGATTCGGATGCCTTGCTGCAAGCTATGGCAGAAGGTAGCGTTGCTTTCATGAAATAGAGCTAAGCTGACACGTTATTCTCTATAGAGGTGACCACGGCTGACTTGGAAGAATTCGACCCAGCTATAGCCTCAGGGGTTGAGGCCAACGCTGCTGTGCCAATGATAACCGATGAAATGGGGCAGGATGTGGAAGAGGAGGAACACATGCTTTTGGATGACCAGTCATTGACGCCTCTCGAGCGAATATATCTATTCACCAAGAGTGACCTTGTCTTTCATCGCATATACGCTGCGCGCGAATTGTCGGGCATGCTGCAGGCAGTCTCAGTATCCGACGCTATCGAAATCGTGATACCGCTCATCAATGGGCTCGCTGTTGACAATGGTCCGTATTTTCTTCTGGTGGCAAATGAGGCACGTGCTAATATGTGCTTTATAGATGATAGTGTTCGTGAGAGCTTTGTGACGGACTTGGACAAGATTATTCTCTGGTATTATGAGGTAATCATGCATTTTCACCCAACCGAAATCTTGATCTAACGCTTCTAAAGCATTGTCCGCCAATCCTCGGAGCAGATGCGGAAGCTTCGGAAAGCAACAATGGCGAAGCAGCTGAAGAGGTTACTCCTTCGAATGCCAGTGCTCACGCATCAAATGAACCTGTACCCACGTTGACTGATTTCGCTTCGTCGCTTGATCATACTCCTCAAACATTATCATCTTCCCCGCCATCCACGACTTCGACAGATAATGACGATATTTCTATGGTCGACGAAGCCAAAGCAGCAGACCTCCCACATTCAGCAGAGCATACACCCGAAAAAACTGTTGGGCCGGAAGATATACCTTTACCTGATTCCGATTCTGCTCAGTCCGACACTTCATCCGCTCAAGCAACCTCTGGCTTCACCAATCTGCCTCCAGGCACCTTCATACCGGTTCTCACGGAACTTCTGTTGGACAAAAACTCTACGCTTGCAACTCTGACCCAACAATGTGTTCTATCGGTTGCCACGCAAATTGCTGATGACGAAGCTTTACTGGACGCAGAGATATTTGATGGCTTGGTGTTGGGTCTTTGTCGTATGGTGGGAGTGAAGAGTTGTTTTGCAGACACAGATGTTGCCTCTGGATCTCACGCCAATACCAAAACCATGTCTCCAAAGCCGATGGAAAGTCTCGACGACGGGGAAGCCAGTCTGGCGAAGATGGTGTGTCTATCGGTACGTAATGCATAGGGTCTTTCACTCGTCCTCTTTTGACATAACCGAAATCCTCGCACAGCTTATTTCTGTCCTGGCTAATGTTTTGGGAGTGGAAAGGTGTGAAAAATATTGCCTACCCATCGTACAAGAGCTGGCAAGCGATCCGATTTTTTATGTGCGCAAGGAGGCTGCGACGGCCATTGGATGCTTAGCAACTGTTCTGCTGCAAAGTGTAATGGTAGATACTTTGGTAAGTTTCGCCCCGTTGGTCTTCTTTCAACTTACCGGCATGCGCAGTTACCGCTATACAAGACATTTGCCAAAGATACGATATGGCATGTTCGACGTTCGTGTGTCCTCGCCTTACCCGCAATGTGTGGTGTATTACCTGAAGATCTGAGGGCACATTTCGCAGTTGAGAATATTGAACATTTTCGCGACGACGCGAGTCGAAGTGTCAGAAGTGCCTTGGGAGAAGTCATTGGTGAAATCATTGCCAAATTCCTGCCGCCCCATTGGGAGACGACGCGACAGCCTGGAGCAGTAAGTTTTCAGCCACTTGGTGAATCAATGTATTAACTTCGTTAGGTTCCGGACGCTCTCCTCGACTATTTCCTTTCGCTATCATCCAACCCAGGTCCAGGTCAAATGCTGAAGCTGGAACCAGATCGAACAGTCATTTGCGCTTATAACTTTCCAGCCGTCATCCTCACAGCCGGTGCTCAGAAATGGGACTCTCACCTTAAAGACGCCTACCTCACACTTACCAAAGATTACCAGATAAAGGTCCGTCGCACGTTCGCTTACTCTCTCCACGAAATTGCCTCCGTTATTGGACCTGAGAAGGCCGAGAGGGATCTTGTACAGATTTTTGCATGGTATCTTATGGACCTCGATCAAGTCAAAGAAGGAGTCTTGGAACACTTGGCAGACTTCTTGTCTGCGTTAGCGCCAAGCTCACGCAACGAGTATGTACCAATCCTAGCCGAAGTATGGGACGGAGTAAGCAACAATTGGAGACTGCGAGACATCCTCGGCCACCAGTTACGAAAATTGTGCTATCTCTTCGATGCGTCAAAGGTGGTCGAGAACGTCTTACCGCTAGTATGGAAGGCATGCTCCGACACTATAGCAAGTGTACGGGAGACCGGCGTCACAAGTGTAAGTTACGAGTGGTTGCAATGTCCTCCGTCTGGTACTGAACCACATCAAGTTTCCCGCCATCTTACAAATTGCTCATGAAGAAGATGCTCGTCAACAGAACGACGAGCAGCATCTGCTTGATGAGGTGCTGACCTCTATACTGGGATTTTCAGGCTCCACGGCGTATCGGGGCCGAGTCATGTAAGTGACAAGGTGCGTCAATCCTGATGACTTATGCTTGGCTGCCTCAGCTACGCCCAAATATGCCTTGCTGTCATATCAGAAGAAGAGGCGATACATTTTTTCGACGAGTACTTGCTGCCGAAACTTGAGAAGCTTGCCCAAGATTCAATAGTAGACGTGCGGATAGCTGTGGCGCGTTGCATGCAAGCATGGTGCTCTATCAATGTTTATAAAGAAGGTATGAAGTAATACGTGCAGGCTGCATTACAAGCATCCTAATCCATCATATTGCCTTCTTAGATGAAAACGGGACCGATCCAGACGTCACTCGCAACATCATCTCCCACATTCTAAATCTCCTCGCATCCGATAGCAATCTCGAAGTAGTACAGTTCGTCACCCCTTTTGTCCCCCGTCGCTTCCAAGATAACGAAAATGGGATCCTGCCAGCCGCAGACATTGACGCAGACATGACTGCCCAAGATGCCCCATCTCAGACCACCACCCCATCGTCCATATCCACACCAGCTGCCTCAAATCCCTCACCACCACCTACCCAACCAAAACAGTATCCCTCCCCGACACCCGACAAACCCGCAGACGCGTCCACCGAAACTGCATCCATGGACTATGACGACAATGACAATGATGAAGACATTAGTGATTGTCTCACTGAAAGCGAGATATTAGAGCGTCGCAAGGGAAAGGATCCAATGGACGAAGACGATGATCTCGTGGTCATTGACAGGGTCCAATAAATGGGTGAAATTGTCCTCTCCTATGGCCGGGACAATGACAGACTTTAAAGACTTTTCGTATTGTCAGACGCGAGACCTCGATGCTCAACTGATGCTGAGAATGTGAGTATGCATATAGGCTGTCATGCGCTTGAGCGGGACTGAAATGCTGCGAAGTGCTGTCTTGGAAGGGCACATTGAGAAGAAGTCTTCATTGGAGGTTGCCAAGAACCCACAGCTACAGTTTTCAGGAGTTCAACTAAGGTATAGGATAGCACAAGTGGTACTATCGTCAGACTGCGCCTTGACATGCCTTGCAGCGACCATTCCGACGTGTACATGACGTGTCAACTTTATTGTGAAGGCGAGGCTATCGGTTTACCTGTCAAGACGAGCTATAAAAGCTTTAGAAACAGCTGGATGTAGGTAGTAGATGGGTTGTATGGAGGTGCAAGACTGACAAGTGAGCAGGTGGAATGAATGGCTCACATTTCCCATCAAATACAAGGATCTGCCCGAGTGTACGCAAGTTGGCATCACAATATGGGATATTCAAGGTCCTAGAAAAGTATCTGCTATTGGCGGAACGACGTTTGTCTTGTTTTCTAAAGACCAGTTAGGTTTCTATGGTCAATGAGTCTATGCGATGTCTGACTTGTTGGTTTTAGCACCTTGAAGCAAGGCAAACATAAATTGTACATATGGAGAGATAGAGAAGCAGACGGAGGTTTGAACACGACGACACCCAGCAAATTGCCATCGCATGGTGAGATGGATCGATTGGAGAAGGCAGGTCATGATATGCCCTTTCAACATGCGACGCTGACTGTGCAATGTAGCTTGTCAAGATGCACGAAAGCGGAGACATTCAACGCCTAGACTGGTTGGATAATCTGGCATTCCGTCAGATTGAGAAGATACACAAAGTAGGTCACTGGACCTTTATCTGATCGCGCCTCCTAATCAAGTACCCAAACAGAAAGAGACATTGAACAGCAAAGACATGTTTCTTTATGTGGATCTTCCAAAGTTTGACTTTCCGCTGGTATTTAGTGAATATGTAAGTTCCGTAAACCCGCACACGCGAGCTCAAGGGTTGCTTTAGGAATATCCTTCCACAACCAAACCTACGAGCCAGCTCAATGGTAATGCGGCCATGCCGCAACCATTCATTCAATCTGGTACTACCGCCATTCCCATCAATGACAACGAATACCCTGCAGTCATCATTCTGGATCCTGAAATCCTACGAGAAAATCCAGTCGAGGCAAAGCATAGACGCCTTGTCCGATCGCATCGCAACGGTCCGCTTGACCGCGATTTGAAGCCAAACCCAAAGACACGAGACGAGCTTAATGTAAGAGAATGCACATGTCTGACATGCAGGCACAAGCGCTCATGGCTTCTTAGACCATCCTACGTTACCCACCAACACAAAACCTTACAACGGAAGAAAAGGATGTCATTTGGAAGTTCCGATACTATCTGACAAGAGACAAGCGGGTACGTGTTGACTGCTCGAAGACAACCATCGCATGAAGCGCTTACTGACGGATGGCATTAGGCTCTCACAAAGTTTTTAAAGTGTGTTGTTTGGAGTGACAAGATGGAAGCAAAGCAGGCTGTGGATTTGCTCCAGCTTTGGGCCGATATCGACGTTGCGGATGCGCTTGAACTCCTGGGCCGTGATTTCGAGAATCGATCAGTAAGAAGATATGCCGTCAGTCAGCTGCAAAAAGCCAATGATGAAGTATGCAACTCCAACGGTCAGTCTTTCCAACGAGGAACCTTTACTCATATCCAAGTAGGACTTGCTCCTATACCTGTTGCAGTTAGTGCAAGCTCTCAAATTTGAGCACATTCGGGAAAAGCAGACCAATTCACATGAATCCTCGCTGGTCCAATTCTTGATTGACCGCGCCATCCGCAACCCAATACTTGGTACTCTTTTCCATTGGTATTTGATGGTTGAGGTACAAGACAAGATTGTAGGAAAGATGTATGCCAAAGTTGCATATCAATATCAGAAAGCCATGACCGAGGTAAGAAACACTCTTAATTCTCGAATTCAAAGACTGACTCAATATCAGGCACCTCATGGCGTCGAGCAGCGGGATATTTTACGGCGACAAGGAGAATTGGTCGCCTACATGTCCACCTTGAGCAAGGATTACAGACAACTCAAGGAAGTGCGGCCAAAGAAGGTATATCCGATAATGACTGATTAATCCATTGTCTGCTCACAGCAGCTAGGTTGAGAAGCTACGAGCAAAATTGGCGGACCCAAAAGAAGGCATGAACAGCTTTTTGCCCTTACCTCTGCCGCTAGATCCGATATATTCGGTACAGGGTCTCATCCCAGGTTGGTACATGGTTGTGCGTGCCCACTATTTGACCATATTGCTTACCTCTCCAATTCTCAGAGAAATGTACAATGTTCAATAGCGCTATGCAGCCGTTGCGTCTCACCTTTTCGACTATAGATGGTCAAGAGTATCCTGTAAGTTACCTTATTTGATTACGCGTCTATTGTGTGAGATGCTAACGCCACCGAGCGCAGATCATGTTCAAAACCGGGGACGACTTGCGCCAAGATCAACTCGTCATTCAAATCATCACGCTCATGGATGATCTCCTGCAAAAAGAGAATCTGGATCTGAAACTGACGCCATATCGGGTGCTCGCTACGGGCACGGATCAAGGCATGATGCAGTTCATCCCGAACAAATCACTAGCTGCCGTTCTGAATGACCACAATAACAGTATATTGGCGTATTTGAGACAGCATCACCCCGACAGCTCGCCTTCAAACGTATTTGGACTAAGCGCTGCAGTCATGGAGACGTACATCAAAAGCTGTGCAGGATATTGTGTGATTACCTACCTTTTAGGTGTTGGTGACCGACATTTAGACAATCTGTTGTTGTCACCTGATGGTAGATGTTGCATCCAAAACGTCGGGGTCTGTGCTTATCCATGCTTAGGCCGTTTGTTCCATGTTGACTTTGGCTATATTCTGGGACGTGATCCCAAACCATTCCCACCACCGATGAAGTTGTGCAAGGAAATGATTGAAGCCATGGGTGGTACATCGTCCCCGCAATATCAACGATTCCGAAGCTACTGTTTTACCGCCTTCATCATTCTACGCAAAAACGCCAATTTGATTCTCAACTTGTTTGCACTCATGGTAGATGCGAATATTCCCGATATCCGCATTGAACCAGACAAGGCTGTGCTGAAGGTGAGCATAATGGTGTTCAGCAATCTGAGGCTCGAACTAATTCGAACCTATATAGGTGCAAGAAAAGTTTCGGCTTGATCTCTCGGAAGAGGCAGCGATTAGCTATTTTCAAGGCTTGATCTCCGATTCAGTATCTGCACTCTTTCCAGTACTGACGGAAATTGTACACAAATGGGCACAATATTGGAGAAGATAGGTGCGATTGAGTAGTGTACAAGATGTAGGATATCCATAAGTTACGAGTGTATATCAGCTTCTCTAGACGTGAACTTACAAGGCGCGGGTCCCTCTAATCACTTTCGCCTTTGATGCGCTTCAATTCCGAGAAGATCTCTGCCGTCCCACTCATACCCACTCGAGTCGCGCCAGTTTTGAGAATCTCGACAACTTGATCCAAAGTCTTGACGCCTCCAGAAGCCTTTACACCAATGTTGCTGCTCACGCTCTTTTTCATGAGACGCAGATCGTCCAATGTATGCCCAGAAGAGGCGAACCCCGTCGATGTCTTGACGAAATCCGCACCGGCCTTCTCGGATCGTTTGCAACACTCGGCAATCTCGTCCTTTGCCAGATAGGCATTCTCGAAGATGATCTTGATTATCGTGTTTGGCTTTTCGCGTTTAGCAGCTTGAACGCATTGTCGAATTTCATCCTCAACGGCATCGTATTGGTGTGATTTGACCCATCCAATGTTGAGAACAATATCGAGTTCAGCGGCACCTTCCTTGACCGCTTGAATACATTCGGCTACCTTGATAGGCGTAGCCGAATTTCCATGAGGAAATGAGATCACAGAGCACACGACGACTCCTGTACCTCGCAAGATTTCGGCCGCAAGGTTGACATCGCAGGGCTTTACGCAGACTGACTTTGTTCGATACTCAGCTGCTACTTTGCACGCCTCAAAGACATCGTTGAGAGTAGCATCAGACTTTAGCACAGCATGATCCACGGTTCGTGAGATCTGCTCATAACTGAGCGATTCTATGGTAATGTTTTCATAATCGGTCGGGAGTGCCATGCTGGATTCCACTGAGCTTGCTTCCCCACATCTTGAAATTGACTGACGTCATCAAAAACACTTTCCCGTTGATCATAAATATCCGCTTCTTGTAGAGACATTGTCGACTTCGGCCATGGCAAAGGACACACAGACTGCGCCGCAGCAATCCAAGATTCTGCAAGAGATCAAGGAACATCTTGCCTCTTTGCATAACAAGATTGACAACCTGGAAAAGAAGATCAGCAATGCACAAGGTGCTTCCCCTGCTCCAGCTTCTGACAGGTCGCTGCGCATGATCATTATGGGTCCTCCTGGTGCTGGAAAGGGTACACAAGCGCCAAAGATCAAGGAGAAATTCTGTATCTGTCACCTGGCCACCGGTGACATGTTGCGCGCTGCCGTCGCGGCCAAAACTCCTCTTGGAATGGAGGCCAAGAAGATTATGGATGCTGGAGGCCTTGTGTCGGATGAGATTGTCGTTGGCTTGATCAAGGACAACTTGGATACCAACGCGGAATGCAAGAATGGGTAAGTAGAACGCGTAAGCTTGTACGCAAGTTGTCCGTACCTGTTGCTATACACGTCATCAAAGCGCTCGTCCAACGACAGGACTAACATTGCGTTTGCTCTTGTCACTTTGTATAGCTTCATCTTGGACGGATTCCCGAGAACTGTTGTTCAAGCTGAAAAGCTTGATGGCATGTTGGAAGAACGAAAGGAGAAGTTGGACTGCGCTGTTGAACTTTCCATCGATGACAACTTGCTTGTTTCACGGATCACGGGTCGATTGATTCATCCCGCTTCCGGAAGAAGCTACCATAAGGAGTTCAAGTCAGTATAAAAATACCCATCTGCGCCTCACGTACTCACATTACTACAAATGGTTATAGCCCGCCCAAGAAGCCGATGACCGACGATGTTACGGGAGAGCCCTTGATTCAACGTTCAGACGACAATGCAGATACCCTCAAGAAGCGTCTCGGAACTTATCATGAACAAACCGCTCCGGTAGTGGAATATTACAAAACGAAGGGCATCCACCATTCTGTTGATGCCTCTCAAAACCCCCAGGTTGTCTGGAACAGTCTTAACGCAATCTTTGCCAAAGCTCAATAGACAATAAACCTGTTTTTCACATGATTATGCAAACCGTTCGGTAGTACATCGATCTCTATTACACATATTACTAGGTTAGTAGATTTTGTTTGCTTATGAGGTCACGGCAAATGTAAGCCGCCAACCCAAGGAATGCAAAGGCGGCGTCAGATGTTACCATCCTAGTTTGGCAGTCAAATTCTCAAATGTGATTGGTTACGCATGCCGAAGCTCTATCAAACGCCACAACCTACCATAAAATTCATCGTCTGGAACACAGTGGCGAGTGTATGCACCAATCAACGGCCGCATTGAGTATTTACACATGACACCTGTGGCAGGAGTTGTCAATGAACGATGACACCATGTGGAGCTCAGGGATTGCGCCGTGGGAACACAGTAGCAAGAATAGCAGCTGTATGTAAAAATATACCGGCCATAAGATCCGTTTGCCGGTATTTGGTAGACAACTGAATGCCATTGAAGGCGGCCCGAAGGTTGGTCAAAGGCGCGTACCGAAAAACCATTGCTAGTGCGACGGTGAAACAAAGCGCTCTTTAGACAAGTCTTTTCTGATGCGGCCTCTGATCTGAATGATTTGTCCTATGCACCCAGCTATGCAGGACATGTTTGCTGGTGGCCACTTATGTTGGCATGTGAATTCTCCTCATTCTGCATCGGCATTCACGCTCGGACCGACGACAGCCGTACAGCTGCAACGTAAACGCCATACACACACTAGCCATAATGCCATATATGGCAAGATTCCCTTGTTGCAGGTGTGGCGCTGTCGCCCCACCCAACTGAACGGATAAGTTACCCTGCGAATCCGCCCACATGGATACGCTGTTCTACATGTATATAAAAGCTTGGCTTCCCGGTCCTATTTCTCCGAGACATCTTCTGCCACCTTGGCTGGCACGATATTCCAACCGTCAGCGTCATCTGTGAAAGGTTTTCTTCCGCACACTCTATTCAAGGCTTGCTCCGGAGACTGTTCGATCATCTATTCTCACTGGTTGGGTCTGGAACTTGCTCGCCGTTGATTAGAGTATCTCATCTACCTTTTAATTTTGAGCCATTTGGTGTGGTCACATCTTTGTTTTACCCCGCTACAAGCTTGAAAGGCCAGCTCAAAGGCGCGGAGTCTCAGTATTCACCGGAACAAATAGGCTTGTGACCTATTCTGGATCCAACGGTGCAACAACTTCGTCTCTATCGCGCGCGATTCCAAAGCAACCTATTTTGACGCCTCTGCTGGTTCCGAGAGCGAAAGACGACAGGAACCCTTGACGCTTTTTCATTCCGGTCGGTAAAAACGACGCAAGGACGGCATGCAAACAGTTACGAAACCAGACGTCTCCGCATCATCATCAGTTCTGGCGCCGCAAATCGCAAACCAGCCTGCAAAACGGCGGAAACCATCCTCTTCATCTCGACGCGGCAGTGTCGCCAGTTTTACATCCGAGTCCTCGTCCTTCCCAACGCCAACCCTGAATTCATCAACTAATCCCATATCTAGTCAAGATGCCGGCACTATATCGGGTCAATCGCCATCACTACGTGCTCTCGAGACCGATGTTCAACATCTAGCTGATCAACTTTCCTCCCTGACGATGCTTATAGGCAGCTTACGTAACACATACGAAAGCAGTCGAAGTGACCTCACCACTCTATCCTCAGACCACCCTACACGCCTCAATAACCAAGAAAACGAGCTCTTGATGGCTTACGACGACATCAAGAATCGGCTGACACGTCTCGAGAAGCGGCTCTCCAAAACTGAAAATCTATTTGGGGAAATCCACCCTCCTCCGTCCGTTGCACCTTCGCCGATCATCGAGGGTATGCCCGATATGGGGACAGATGTTCGTTCCCATTCACTCTATGGTACGCGGATAGACTCAGAGTCTCAGCCGCATCATGATCCAAATTACGACGCTTATTACGTGCATCCTATATCGATGGACCCTGTATCGAGTTGGATGAGCCAAAAACCGGCCTTGGGCGATTCACCGTCAAGTAAGTGTAGATCCATGTCGCGGAGGAGTTGTGCTAATTTGGAATAGATCTCTCTGAGCCTGACATGTGATCGCTTTTTGCTTAACCCCGCACATGTACATTGGTGGCGCTATTGGGGGGTTCTCCGGCTACCATTTCCGCACTCGGCATACAATTTACATTTTGAGCCTGTCTTGGCGCTTTTACCATTCCCTTATTGTCTTGTTTTTCCTCTCTTTCGGGATAAGCAATTCTGAGTTGATGACCAGCGATAATTGTGTATTTTATTGGTTGGATGACAAAAGGACAGGTTCACAAAGAGTCAGTCATTTTTCTCGTCTCAAGCACAGGCTCATGTACAACATATCCTTCAGGAAAAATCCGAAAAGGTGAAAATGAAGGCACAAGGACCATATAAGTGATCTGACCAGACAAATGTTTAATCTTGATGGATGGGGGCACGGGCACCGACGTCCTTGTTCCAAGAAAGATAGCTCAAATCGCCCAATTTCCTGAGAACAATGTAAATTCACATGCTGCTGATGGACTTGCAGGGGGCTTACCTGGGCTTGATACAGTGGACCAAAGTGAAGACGAGGCCCAAGAGAACGGATAGACAGCCCACGACTATATAGGCGATTCCCAAAAACGGATTCTTTCCACCCAAGGCAGATGTCGTGGAAATCACAAGTGATTTGGTTCCACTGTACTCAGTGGTATCAAAATCTGTGCCTCGGGGTCAGTCATCGAGCTATAGCGTGCCATGCGGTGCACAACTCACTCATGTCAATGTCGACTTGATAGGTGCCTGCTGTGAGCACTTGGCCATCGTTGCGACCCCAGAGTTTGCGGAAATCGGGTAAACCAGCCGTTCTCATCCAGACTTGGAACGGTTCGTCCATCTCCAAATCAGGAGGACCAAAGATCGGGTCACCGTCCTTGTACTGACCGCCGGGATAATGCGGCTGCCAATTGGGAGGAGGGACGATCTGCGATGTGTTGTAGTTTGTCTTGCCATACTTGCGCTGATCACTTGGCCAGGCAATGCCAATTGTGCTAAAATTATAGATGGATCCTGCGGTACTGATGGATCTAAAGGGACTTATGGTGTCTAATGAAGGTCGCGTTAGCCAAAACAAACTTTAGAAAGAAAAAATATACCCTCTTACCGTTGAATTGACTGTTGGCAATCAAACCACAAGGATAATAGATCTTGCCAGCGTCATTTGACACCAATTGATTGCAAGACAGCGAACCAGCCGGTACTGCACTGCCCAACAATTGATTAGCATCATAACTCTTAACGTAGCGTCTATGATTCTGATAAAAGTTTGTCAGACGATAGTATATAAAGACGGGTGGCTGAAGATCTTGAGGGATGGTGAACTGTAGCGTGCATCGCGTGATGGACAAATTATTGACGTTGGGCTTCGTATTGGTAAAGGTAGTGTAAGCCTGCGTGGTGGAATTGTACATGGGATTGGTCGTGTTGAAAGAGGAGGAGAAAGATGCAGAGTAAGCAGAGCTTGGGACATTTGTTTGGCTCGACACTTGATTACAGTGCGTATAATCAATCACAAGCTCATTGACCTAGAGTCCGCTTAAATAGACTGATCACTACAGCTGTTGCCCGCACTTACTCTGTTACTTGCCCAGTATAATACACCTCCGATGGGAGCAAAGATCAGTCCAATAATGAAGAATGTTGGCAATACCGTCTTGGGTGTCAATATTGGCTGCCATGCTCGTAATCGCTGTTGCTTGAAGGCCGAATCTGACAAAAGGCCAATGAGCCCCTGATGGCACTAGACTATGCCTCACACCACTCTAGATTATATACTATACGTACCTGCAGGTCTCCGAGACTTTGTCTCTTCTGTATCCTTGTCCTTGCTCTTCCCCATTGCGCGGGCCAAGACCAAGAATAGAGTCGAAAAGATTAATGCAAGCTTAAAATTGCTTTCGGCTGTGGATTCAAGCTTAACGTCTGGACAATGACTTCTGATTAATTGCACTTAATGATGACTAGGAGACACGTCTACACCACTACCCATCATCATCTGGGAGAATCGTCGAAATATGTTGCTGCTGGGTACGGAAGATGTTTCAGATCTGGAAATAGTCTCTCTGAGCGCACTTGATTTGGATGTCGAGTGGTTTGGGGAAGTGTCTAGGGGAGAAATGGACTCGCTGGCATGGTGGTTCGTCCCTTTTGAGTCATTGAGCACAGAATTTGGGGTTAAAAATGGTCGATGACGGGATCCGGATGTTTTAGGTGGATCCGATTGAGGTGAAGAGTAGTCGATCGGTGCCGCGTTGTTGCTACGAGTCTCGGTGGTTGGTGTATCGGTAGGGGACCATGATGTGGCCATCTTTGTGGGTAAAGATATGCGATGTTGTGATGAGTCTTGGCTGTTGCGGTTGAGCTGTCTTGCGCGCGGTCCGCTCGTAGGAGGTGCTCGGGAGACCGGTCCTTTTGTACCGTAATAGGCTCCGCTACCCCATGTAAAGCCCTTCAAAAGATCATCAATGGATTCTCGTCGCACCGTAAGACTGGAAAAGGATGATCGGTTGCTACGTAAGTGAGGAGCGGCGAGAGCCGCTGTAGCTTGATCTGCAGGGCTTTTCTCGCTCTCCTCCATGTCTGCATCCAGGTAGGGGTTGTAGCCTTCCGCCTGTTCCTTGTATTGACGTTCACGCCGTCTCTGGTGGATCTTGTAGGCACGCGCAATGACTGGTTCCAAGTCTGTAATCGGATAGTTTTGCAGTACGCGAACTGTCTCGGAGAAGTCGCCAGTCAGAATGGTCGTTCGTACACTGGTCACCATCGCCGTGAGAAAGTCCAGAAAGAAGCCCAGTTTCTCAATGCCTTTGCCATCATCTTCGCCAAAACCGTCCGCAAACACAGAATCCCAAAGCCTAATGACATCCGGCAACGATAACTCTTGCGCCAAAAGGACAGTGATCCATCGAAAGGCGTAATATTGCTCCTTGATCTCCTTGTCTTGCATATTCTTCCAAAGGATAGGATCTAACCACTTGAGCTGAAGATTCAACCTTCGCATTGTAGCTCCAATGCCCGTACATGCATCTGTGTCAAGCGTACGCACAAAATGATCCCTTACTTGTGACATGAGTGATGCAAACGCAAAGAAGCTGTCAGCTTCGGCGTGCGCTTGAGCTTCCAGAGAAGACGTGTCGTGTGCAAATAGGTAATAAATGGGTCCGAGGAGTTCGTTCATGCCTTGCACGTAGCCCACACCAGGATTTAGTTTTGCATATACGAACAGGATACGTTCAATGGCCTCCCAATGTAGGTCGACCGTTGCTTGCGACTCTTCGTCGTTCCCGGGCAAACCTTCGTCATCACTTGACAATGGCGATACAAGGGTGCGATTTGGATTTGGTGTTGATTTGTGTGAATCCGAAGGCAAATTGCGATTGTTAATAGACAATGACGGTGATGGGGGTTGAGGGGATGACGTTCGTGTAGATGATGGGGAGGATGCGTTGGTTCCGCTTCCTCCCTCTGACTCTATTCCGCTAAGCTCAGGCGTCGTGATGGCTGAAATGTGCATATTATCGTATCGACTTCTGCGCTTGGCGGCTCTAATGCTATCGCGTTGATGCTCCCGAGCACCAAAATCACGATTTAAATGCGCTATTCGTTTAAAGATAGATCGGCGAGTTGTTATAGGTGAGATAAGAACGTCTTCGCCCTTGTGACCGGTGGACAAGGTGATGTCGGACATTGGCGCAATTCCTTGCTTCGATCCGGCGGGTGTACCAGGGGTGCCTTCAATAGCTCCAAGCGGGTCAGCCGCCATCGTTTGTTTGTCGATCTGCTCTATTTGCATCTTGCGTGGCCCAGGAGATGATCGCGTTTGCGAAAGCTGCGGGCGATGGGCATCAGTGCTACCATTATGTCGAGGTATCAGTCCATTCGTCGTAAGCTCCGATGCTTGGACATCACTACAAGGTGTAGCAGAAAATGATGGATCTGAGGGCCTACGACGAAGTCCGCATGACATATGCGATAGAGATGCTCGTCGTTGAGCGCCAGGCCTACCAGATTCTGCAATACAATCTGAATTGGCAGCACGGGCATGTCGCGGGGATGGTCCGTTGCTCTTATGAGCGGCATCCTCTTTGTAAGCTGGGGACAGAGGGTTTAGCGGATTCAAAGGTACAGCACTTTGAAAAAACGCGAAATCCGGAAGAGTGCGACGTACATCCTTGTCGATTTGCTCGAGAATAGTATTGTCAATGAAATAGTTGGCCCACTTGGAACTGCGCTCCGGGCTGAGGGGCTATGAAGCGTTCTTCAGTATCTCAGCAGCCTCATATGCTAAACGAATTCCACTTACATGGTCTTCCGCCGACTTTTCAACTTGCTCATCGCCTGGGTCAACCAAAAGCTCCTTGATCCACATCTGCATGACGACTGTCAGCTTTAATTCGATCTGTATATACGTAGGCTTTCCACTTACATAGTATGCTTGGCGATTTTCCTTGAGTACAGACTTCCATTGCCGTTTATCGGCTGGAATATTACCGAGCAGCAACTTCCACGCTGTTTGCCTTATGCCGACTTTATCTGGTATACCTATGGATGGTATAAGGTGCAACGCTCGTCGAAGACCATTGTGACGACGTCAAGTGACGACAACATACCATGGAAGCACATTTCCTTAAACTTGCCCATATCGATAACGGCATTCTGCTCGTCATTCTCGCTCGATACCGCGAGCGTCTGCTCAAAGTACAAAAGCCTGGTTTTCCGTAAAGGTCAACGAGTCAGCGTTGCACTCGCGCTGTGACCGTGGCGTACCTATCCTTGTAGGGCATGTTGCCCGCAATTCTAAACGAGCGTCCTGCAGAACAATTACAACTGCACTACAATTCACACCAAGCTGTGCAGGCCTTGGTGCGCGATCAGCGTCACTGGAAATTTGGCGCGCTAAATTCCTTGGATTAGATCGACGCCATGCGGAGCAGAGAAGGAAGAACAGCGGGGATGGTGTAGTGTAGAGCTCGTATGTACTGACTTTACTGGAATAAAGGAACCACGTAAAATAGCGTAATTAGCCAACAGTTACTATACATATGTTTTTAAAAAGCAGAGATGCACATGTAGATCATCACGAGCTCTAAGCGAGATAAATCGGGAAAGCTACAGATTCGAGCAACTCCCACGTTCTACGCTTATGTGAGGTACCACCACATGCGTGCAAAGAAATTCTTTGGCTTCGGTTCCTCGGTTTCGGCGGCTGCAATCTCATCAACACCAGTGTACAAATCGACCTCCTCCGGACGTAGCATCTTGGTACCCTTGATGAACTTGAAGCCGAACAAGAGGATGAGAAAGACGGGTACGGGAAGGTAGGACGTGATGAAAGTTGCCACATCCCAGTTCCCAACGGTAAAGACGGCCCATCCGTTGAAAAGAATGACGATGTTACACATAATGAATCCATACCAACCCAAGAAAGGCTGTAGAGGAGATTTGAAGGGGAGAGCGGATCTATCAAAGTTCTGTCTCTTCAAAGCCTTGTGCCAGCGAATGTAGGTGAACATGATGGCCATCCAGGTCAAGAGACCGCAAACAGAGGTCATGTTGGCAAACCAGCCAAAGACCTGTCCAGAAGTCGCGCCACCAATGCTCATGAATGCGAGCAAGCCGAAAGCAGCGGAAATGGTAACACAGATCCAAGGAAGACCTCGCTTTGTAGTTGCGAGCAAGAATCGAGGAGCTTGACGATTTACGGCAAGGGCGTAGAGAGCACGAGAAGCGGTGTAAACATCAGATGAGGCAGCAGACCAGGCGGAAGTCAATAGACAGGCATTAACAATGGAGGGAAGAACTGGAATTCCAGCGCGTGTGATGGCAATGACGAATGGTGAAGCAGCGGCTGTACCCTTGTTCTTGGCATTCACTCCAGAGAGGTTCAAGGCAGGATCATCGGAAGGCACGAGAAGACCAATGATGAGGACACCAACGATGTAGAAAAGAAGAATACGGATGTATACGGACTTGATGGCACGAGGAAGGGATCGGCGTGGGTTCTTGGCTTCAGCTGCGGCGATGGCGACAATCTCAGTACCAATGTAGGAGAAGGCCGATTGAATGAGCACACTCCAGAAGCCCAAGAATTGTGACCAAGCTCCAGGAGGACCCATAAAGTTGACAAATGGTCCAGGGTTTTGCCAATATTGGCCACCAATAGCGTTATGATCTGGGCCACCTCCAGCGACAAGGATGATACCAAGAATAATCAAGCCAATAATGGTGAGAATCTTGATACTGGCAAACCAGAATTCAGCTTCACCATAGGTACCGGAACCAGCAAAGTTGATTGCGCATACAATGACGAAGCAGATTGCAATCCATGCGC
This sequence comes from Bifiguratus adelaidae, assembly GCA_002261195.1. Lineage (NCBI taxonomy): Eukaryota > Fungi > Mucoromycota > Endogonomycetes > Endogonales > Bifiguratus > Bifiguratus adelaidae. The sequence goes on from MVBO01000132.1 coordinate 40,402, forward strand.
CATTGTTGATAGGATTCTCCATATTTTGCGTCCAGTATCCCACCAAAACAGCTGCGGCAGACAATTCGGCTGGTAGCACGATAGCCCAGTTGTAAAAGTAATTCCAACCCATAGTAAAGGAGAGTGCGGGATCCACTATTCGAGCGGCAAGGGAGATATGACCACCAGCGATCGGCAAGTAAGCGATCATTTCACCGAGGGAGTTCATCACAGACCACACAATGGTACCCATAATCGAATAACCAAGCAGCATACCGAGAGGACCACCATCACGAAGAGCGTTAGCCGTACCCAAGAAGAGACCGGTACCGATGACACCACCGATACTGATCATGGTAATGTGACGGTTCTTGAGACCACGGTGTAGCGAGGCACCAGCGGCCACAACCTCCTCATTCTGACCTTTCTCGAGGTTGCCGTGTTCCAAATGGGCTGTTTCCCCATTGCTGTAGTACTTTTCGTCAGCAGGGAGGTTGTTGGTGGTGGTATGTGTATTGTACTCCCCGCCATAGCCAGTGGCGGTGTTTCCGTACCCCTCGCTC
>MVBO01000133.1:0-39881 GCA_002261195.1 Bifiguratus adelaidae
TGTCCATTCATAAGGACTGAGTTGAATTTCGCTTTTTAGGAGATAACATAGGATGTAAACATGGATTAGAACGACAAATGTCAGAAAGCGTGTAGCGTAATTGTCGTTTTCCACTACCTTCCGGGGATCACTACATCGGGTTATGATACTCTCAAGCACGTATTGCATGTCTTTGCTACCGAACGCATGTTGTGTTCCCCCAGTGGCGTAGGTGAAGTAAAAGCCAAAGTGGCGGCATAATATTTCGATAGCGGTTCTGCTCTTTCCCGAGCCAGATGCGCCTACAATCACTCCCAGTTGGCGACCTGACTCTAGAGCATTTGTGAACCGTTGGACATCAATCACACCACCGGTACCGTTTCTGCGGAGATTGTGCATGAGCAAAGATGGCTTCCCTAACAGACTCGGTATGTTGAGAGAGCTGATCTCGCGATATTCGGAATGTTGAGGATTTGGTTCATAGCGAGGAAGGCGGAAGCGACAAGAGTCGAATTGTCGTAGGCGCTAAAAGTTACTTGCTAGGAATTCCCCTACTTCTTGCAAGGTAACGTCCCGGTGCTTTTTGTCAATGCTCCAACCAGGCTCCGTAGCTGTGGGCCATGTAGCTGGGACGACTACTGAGTTTGAAAGCGCACATGAGTAAGCTTACCGGCTCCTTAGGGTCGCTTGCAACTCACCTGCATTCGTACAGTCGACGAGCAAGTGAATGGCTGTTTTGTCGGGCTGCTTAGTGAAGTAGTGAGAAAGAAGACCTATGAGACCGAGCAACGAAGTCTTCCACGCGCTGTTTGCAATCCTCCTTCCACACTTGAGCTCCTGTAGAAGTGCCTTACTTTCGCATGGCGATAGATTTGCTTTGTATACGCCCAACTTGTCGAGACGGATGTTTTCAAAAGGTACAATGCTTTGAGTACATTGCTGCTGGACAGCTTCCCTCAACTTCCAAGTGTTGGCAGTTGAGGAAAGCGTAACATTGAAGGCTTTTGTAGCATCTTTGTATGCTGTTTCACCGTTCAATAGAATAAAGTTTAGCTCTAAGACAAACTCGTCCACCGCCATTTGGCGTCGTAGTAGGAGCAGCGCAGCAGTGTTCCAAAACCAGGTCCCCAAATATGGAAATACCATTTTAGGAAACGCCGTGTCGATTCCCGTTCTTCGAATCCTGTGATGATCCATCTTTGGGCCACCTGCGATACTTATTTGCTTGCTTGGATTTAGGTTTACAAGTTCGTTTTCCCCGCGAAGATTCCCACAGCGACACCATAATGTATAGTAGAGGAGCCAGAAAGAAGAGGCCGAGAGAATGCAGCTAACCAGGCAGCTCTCTGTTGCAGAGTGGCCGTCTACTATTGATCGACTGACCCAGAGTCAATCCCAGCCGACCAAAAAGGCTGAGTTGGTTAGCACCCCTCACCCTCACCCTCGTTATCTGCCCGCAATGGCACTTTGCGGGCAATATGAATCCCTGCGCGTTCGCCATCGGCGACGTGGATAATGATGGAGAAAGTGGTCACATTCTGACCAAGCTCGTCTAACCGTCTCTTGCTCTCAGGATAACGAGTTTGTTGTTGGCAATCTTATCAGCGATCTAGCTGTCTACAAAGGCGCTTGCGAAAACGGACAACCAACATGGTCCTGCAAGGGACTTGAAACAGTAAGTTAGGAGCCTAACAGGTAGAGCTTTAACCTGTTCGCTGTAGATCACTTGCTTTGCCGTGGGTGACGTGAGAAACTGTGGAAAGGTATGATTGGAAGCGGGCCAACCCGAGACTGACCCTAACCCTCACCCCCACCCCCTACACCTGTGTATTGTGGTTTAGTGTGTGTATCAATGAATGTACCTCCTTATAATGCTAAAGAGTATCGATATATTAGCTGCTGTACGCTTTGCGGGACATGATTGTCTTGTGATGGACGCCACACGTCCATCTCGGCCCGCAATGGCGTCCTGCAGGACATGATTAACATTTTTCGAAGGTTTGCATAAAATACTGAATCGGCTCAAATTTCGTTGCTTGAAACAATGCCTGTTTCCGAAGCTGCATTTGTTGACCTTCTGCGCAGTCCTTCAGATCACCCAGACGACGAGCAACTACACCATGATGTGGGAAGGCGCATGACAGATCCCGCTTACGACGAGGAATTCTCGCGCGCAATCAGAGATGTGTTCGGTGAAAATGAAGGGCAAGCAGAGACCTTGACCGTGAAACCTAAGCCTCCGGTCACTCCACCAACTTGGTCGAATTGCATTGGGGAACAGACGTGCTCCCCCTCCAATATGCGGTCTCCAATGTGCTTAGAAGATCTCCTTGCCGCTGTTGAAGAAGGCAAGAGCAACCACCTCCACGTGCGAGCAGTGGGCTCGGGCCACTCGTTCTCCGATGTGGCTCCAACTGATGGCATCCTGCTAGACCCCCATGGTATGAATCGAGTCTTGGAAGTACAAACCTCGTCGCTTCGTAATCCGACACTCAGCTCGACCCTCTTCTCCGTCGAAAGCCGGATAACCATTAAGGATCTCAATAACGAACTCGACAAGAGGAAGCTGGCTTTAATCAACATGGGAGCATACGACGGACAGACTCCTGCCGGGGCTATCTCTACAGGCACACACGGGACAGGTATCACGCTTGGGCCAATTGCAAGCAGTGTCCGTTCCTTGGTCCTCGTCTCTGAGTCAGGCACCGTCTACCAGATCGAGCCAAGCAACGGCATCACTGATCCAGCCAAGTTCGCCCCTGGACGGTTGGAAGTTGTACTTAAGCAAGACGACGCCTGGTTCCAGTCCACCCTGGTGGCAATGGGCTGCATGGGCCTAATCTACTCCTACACGCTCGAAGTCATGCCCGCCTATCTACTGAGTGAGACACGCGCGGCCACGACATGGGAGGCGGTGAAACGGCAGCAGCTGGCTGACGACAACCTGATGGCTTTCCTGAAGGCGCATCGGCAATTCGAGGTCGACATTAATCCATATGCGCTGAATGACCAGCATATGTGCGTTATGGTGGTCCGCGATAAGGTAAACGACGAAAAGCCGCACGGGCATCGGAGTTTCGCGGACTGGCTTTCAGGTCTGTTGGCCCGCTGGCCGCTTGCGGAAAATGCACTCGTGGAACTGCTGAACAGGTGGCCTACCTTGAGCCCGTGCATAATCACGAGGGCCTTAGAGACTCTCGTAAACGGACTCTACGTAGACAAGAGCTTCAACGTCATGAATATCGGCCCCGTGGATGACGTAAAAGCATTTGCCATCGAGCTCTCCCTCGACGTCAATGCCGGCCTTGTCGACGCGATTGACAAGATCCTCGACATTTTGGCCCAAGCAGCGCACGAAACAACTGGTACATGGCCGGCCCTGTCGCTCTGCGCTTCGTGGCGTCTGCGGAAGCGTATCTTGCTCCACAAGAGGGCAGGCCGACGTGCATGGTGGAGTTTTGCATGCTTCTGGGTATCAACAATGGAAAGGAGCTTCTAAAGCATGTCAAGGAAAAGATGTGCACGAACGGCTCGGTGGTCCGGGTGCACTGGGGCTTAGACCTGGATTCTGTGACTGAACAGGACGTCAAAGATATGTTTCCGAAGTATGAGAAGTGGATGGAGGTGTATGGGGAATTGAATTCGACGGGGATGTTTGACAGCGCTTTTACAGAGAGGTTGGGCATTTCGATGGGAAGAAGTGAAGGCGAGTAAGTCATGTACCTCATATTTATGTCGAGAATAGTTCAAGATATTATGCTTTCCCCATTGCTTAGGATCGACTAACCCGTGTCCAAATGCAGTTCACATGGAATCTGGAAAGTCAGTTAGGGATTATTATGATGGAAGTGATAGATATTATATACTACCGTTCTTCCACTTCAGTCCTCAAAGTTCTCATTTGAGTATTTGCTACTACCACCAAACTGGGATAGGCTGTAGGAGGTCGGGCGCCGGTTGCATGTCTACCAAGACAACCCTCGACCCCAAGGCTACCGAAATCCATATTATTCACCACTGAACTCAATGTTATAACGGCCTTTCGGCTCTACATCAACGCAAGAATCGCTGTCGTTGCAAGATCAATCAGCGCGCCAACACAAAACATGGCAACGTACCCTAACACCCATGCCTCCTCCCGTACCTTGTTGGAGGCGGAGCGCCGGACGTAATGACCAGCGGCTCTGATCAACAAAACCTCTTCATGTCAAACCATGCCAACCCGCGCCACATACGGGAGAAACATAGCCGCTAGACTCGCTCCCATTGGTCCGAGGCATAGCCGTCGGTGACAGTCTTAAGGCCGACAGAAGTAGTGCCACAATGTCTGAATAATTGAGTGCCTTGAAGAAATGCAGGGTTAGAGGAAGCTGCGACTGTGCTTCGTGCACTCACCAAATCTGGCAGACGTCGTACTAGTCCTGCTACGTCGTTGGCAAATTGTACGCCCAAACACAGTCTCAATAGGCGTTGACGCGCAATGATGAATATACCTCGAGAAATTTGTGAACTTCCAATCTCAAAGCTTCACGGATCACTCCAACTTCCGCCGCCAACAGATAATTATGCCGATTACGAAGCATCCGATCAAAGTTGAGATATTTTAGTTGCAAAACTTCTGGTCAAGCCCGCCGATTCCAAAAATGAAAGCCGAAGCATAGATGGACCCTTTTATTCATTAAGACGCGTCAATTGTGTACATTGTGTGCTTGTCTACAACAGCAGGTCTTTTTGGGAGGTTATATATCTGTTGTATGGGTTAGAACGGAGACACGGAAAGTCTTATGGTGTATCGCAGGAAGGACCAAGTGAGCACACGTGCCGAGATCAGGGCGCGACTTGATTGGTCTGGGCGATACTCTCATAAATAGGCTTCGTTTGGTGCACGTCGTCTTCAATCATGGCTTCCATCGACATCAACTGCAAAGAGCACAGCATCGCAGCCATCACAGTCTATCCATCCGGAGCGCGGGTGGAGCGCGACATCAAGCTCGAGCAGCCAAAAGGGTCCACGTCCAACCAAGTTACGGTGACACTCACAGATCTGCCCGAGTACGTGCATGACAACACATTTCGCGTCGAGGTGACGCCCGGCGTGCACATACTCGATGTAACGTTTGAGCGTGTAAACGTGAGGAGCGAGACGATATCGTCGAGCGAAATGGCCAAGCTCGAAAGCGAGCTTGAACAGGCGAAAGAAGTGTACCAGCGGCTCATTCACTATCGCGAGACTCTAGATGCCGTCTCTGCGCAGAGTATAATCGGCGCCAAGACTGGTCTCACCAAGGACAACGTTGACGCGCTCGCGAGTCTTCTCGAGTTCAAGGAGAGGCGAGGAAACGAGCTCGACAAGCAGATACATGATGCAAAAGAGAGGGGGGTGTGCATTCAAGAGCGCTACGACAAGGCCACGCAGGGCGGCAAGAGCTCGTACATGGGGCAAGGCAAGTGTGTCGTGCAGATCAGCGAGGGGGTCGTCGAGTTTCATCTACACGTTTCGTATTTCCATTCACACGCGAGGTGGAGCCCTCTTTACGATGTACGCGCTTTTCCACCCGCAAGGGTAGCCATCACGTACGCTGCGCTCGTGACGCAGTTCTCTGGAGAAGAGTGGAGAGAGGTCGATTTGAAGTTGTCGACCGCCTCGCCGTCTACGAGTATAAACCCGCCAGAGCTCTCCGAGTGGGAGATTTCCATTCTCGAACCGAAACCAACCTTTGGTACTCAGCCGAGCGTGGGCGTTGCTTCATTCGGTATGATTAACGCGGACTCGCTCTCGATAGGAGCGGGAGCACCGCGTGTGTCCTCTAGTTTTTTTGGTCAAGCGTCCGCGGCCCCACTACCACCGCCGCAAGCACAAGTAAAGGCGACGGGTGCATCTGCAGTCTTTGAGATACCCTACAAGGCGACTATTGCCAGCGACAATCAAGGTCACCGTGTGACGATTGCGGATCTCGAATTCAAGGCCGAATTCTCCCACTGTCTTTACCCCTTCCAAACCCCAGCGGTGTTTCTCCGGGCCGAGATATTCAACTCGTCGGACTACACTCTAATACAAGGGCCGTCATCGATTTATTTGGAAAACACGTTCGTCGCGAAAAGCAAGATAGACCTCGTGCACCCCGAGGAAAAGGTGACGTTCTCGCTTGGCGAGGACAGGGAGGTGCGCGCGGAGGTGTCGGCTCTCAAAACGCTCAAGAAGAAGTCATCCAAAGGCGGCAGCATGTTTGCGCAGAAGAACGAAGAGAGCCAGACGTACAGGCGCTCGATATCAATTCTCAACGGCAAGAGGAACAAGGTCGACGTCGAGGTGTACGTCCAGACCCCGGTATCCAAGAACGAAGAGCTCAAGGTGACCCTAACTAGCCCGAACGAGCGCCAGTTTGCGAGCGGGGAAGCAGCGTGGCATGAGGAGCACAGAGGTGTCTTCATGATGCGGAACGCCATCTTGGCTTCGTCCAAGGTTTCGCAGGATGTGGAGTGGACGATAAAGTGGCCGGAAAAGATGCTGCTGATTGGCATCTAATATCTGCCTTGCAACAGGTATAAATAATGTATAAATAATGCACAATAAATTGGCAAAACATGGTCTGCTTCGCTTTTACGTAATGAGAGGTCGGAGTAATGCAGCTATATGTTTGCAAGAAGCCTGAGAGGAGATTGTGCGTTTAATTTCAAGAATTAAACAAGATCACAGTGAGAGATTCATCGCCGCTAGCTCGTATTCAAGACTTATTGGAGTCGCCGCTCTGAGCTCTGTACGACTTTGGGTCTTCTTAAGACCTCCTATCAGTTTGCAACAGTCGAAGAAGCAATACTGAAGTTGAAGATGACATATCTTTTGGCAGTTTTAGTTATCTTAGGATGCCTTTTGGAATCACGAACGGCCCAGCAACATGCTTTCGAGGAGTATTTTGACTTTTCAACCATGGATTAACGATTTTGTAATGATCGGTATCGGCGATGTTACAGGTTTGAATTTTATGAGGAACATGCACGACGTTTGGAACTGGTGTTAGCAAGACAAATCGAAGTCAAGATGAAGTTCCAACCATTTAAATGTCCGTTTGCTCAACAAGTAGTCAAGCTTTCGTTGTGTCTAAGGAAGGTATTGCACCCGATCCTGAAAAGGTTGCCAAAGTCATGCATGGGCTTCCTAAAATTGAAGAATCGAAGGGATGTACGATAATTTCTTAATGTTGCCTGGGATTATCGGAGACATGTTCAAAATCTGGAGACATTGCAGCGCCTCCCAGAAATGCAATGCCAGGCAAATTCGTACATAAGACCCACAAATATATTTCGTACCCAGCCTCTGCACCGGGGCCCCGACAAACACGTAAAAAGTTAAGCCATGCAGGCAACCAGAACTAAAAGTCGCAACATACTTATTTGACAGCGTAAGTCATGTCCATGCATATTAGCATTCTTGGATGTCTCAGAGATGACAAGAATGCCGCACTTGAAAAGCCTCGAGTAGTTTCCCAGGATCTCATGCTTATCCTGTTTCATTCGCGAAAAACCGTGTCCATGGAGCGTACGTTTGGAGCTCTTACACTGACCATGTCCATTGCGTTGTCTTGATGTACCCATATACAACAGTTCGTGTTGACGGTCTTGCGATGTTATACATTATATCTCCCTCGGAGCCAAATGTGCCAATTACTTCTGTAATATCCAACAGTAGACGACAAGAATATTTTCGAATGATATAGTTACTTTGCGTTGTCTTCTCCGCTCATGGCAGCGAAGCGGTTCGCACCTGACAATAAACAGCAGCCTCAACCCTCTTGACCGTTTAACTCAGCCTTGCTTCCACGTTGCTTGCGCAATTCATTTTGTTATTGCCTACGGACGCTGGATGAGCAGTTATACGGAGTGCAGTCGATCAACAAGACCGCTAGAGGGAACTACGAGCGAGTTGGACAGTGGGAGTAGAAGGCAATAGACTCAAAAGTATTGCAGGTCAGGGTCAATTCATCATGCACACGGATTATGAGTTACGGAACTCTACATTGGTGCATTGGGATACAATGCCAAGTTGAGGAGGTGGCAGCAGCAAGCCAAACCCACACACACCGATCCTTCTTGGCATAACAGCTCTACATCCGCCTATTGATGTTCGAACATGCTTTGCTGAGGGGAGGCGCCTGGACATACTTCAGAAATTAAGCAGCGATCACGGGGGATGTCGCCGTGGGTCCGGTTTGCAACAGACTTGGATTTGCTCAATCGGTTTCCTGCGATGCACTCTTTCAAAGAGTGTGGTGGGTGGGTAGCGGTTTGCTCAACATTTTGCCAATCCACGCGGCGGGATACCACGAACTGCGCTCCACTAGAAACACCATCGATCGAGTCATTTCTTCTTATACCCCTACCATCAAGGCATTAGCTTATGCCAGGGAAAGAAGCGTACGGGGAGGAAGCGTCGACTTGCAGAAAGCCATGCTAGTTGGTATGCCGGAAACGCCAAAGGCATCTCCCCTGCCGTTCGTACAGAAAGAGATCGACGACTTGAAATGTATACTCTCATCATATATGCAAACCACTGTGTTCGGAGAGCATTTGAGTGGTGCAAACGTAAGGCAATCAAGTTGCAATATGCAACAGGCTACCAGGAAGAACGTCTTATCGGCATTACCAGATCATCAGATTGTTCATTTCTCGTGTCACGGTTATTCATCTGCAGTCAACCCTTCGGAAAGCCAACTACTCCTCAACGATTGGCAGATTTCCCCTCTCACAGTTGCAGACCTTACGGCACTAAACCACCAAGTCCCTCAATTCGCGTATTTGTCGGCCTGCCACTCTGCAAGTTCCAGAGACTTCCGCCTGTTGAGCGAGTCCATCAATCTCTCATCTGCAATCCAACTTGCCGGCTTCCCGTCAGTCGTAGGTACACTGTGGCAAGTTGCGGACGAGCACTCAGCAGCGATTGCGAAGGAAGTATATGGCCAGATGTTGGAAGGGAATAAATTGGACACTGAACGCTCTGCAGAAAGCCTGCATCGAGCTGTACGTAACTTCCGTGAAGAAACGCGGAGGATCCCAGGCATGACAAGGAAAGTACCGGATGACCCATTGGTTTGGGCACCCTACATACATCTGGGCGTATAGGGAAAGGAGTTGTTCTTCTGTATATATCTCTCATCACCACTTGCTATACACGCTTGAGTTGCAGTGAATATTTTGCCTTCATTATGATTTCATACAAATTAGGAATGAGGCAGTCCAGGAGAAATGATTCGTTTTGAGCATCCAATCAAATCATTTCATCAAGCTCATCAATTAGACAAATATCAGTTTTGCAATCCGACATATGGACTAACTCACTTGCTGTACTTGTTCGGCAACGGTAACGTAGTGCATATGCAACCATGTTCGCGTTACAAGTGCACCTCTATGGAAGAGATTCATGGTTTGCGACTTACGGTTGATCCGCCTATCTGGAGGCACGGCAGGTAAGTACAAGTTACCCAATGGCTACAGTCATACTTTTTACCTCCACATCATTGCCAGCTTCGAGTGCTAATCTTGCAGGGACTGGATTTGGGCTGGAGCTTGATGCACCGGTGGAACATATATGGTGAATAGAGCATAAAAAGTCAATTACACCCGAGTCAGATTCGACAAAACCAGTGAATCCCCATTCCTTCTTCAAAATGTCCGTCATTGCATGCTGATTGACCGCACATGGGATACGTCATAGGCACTATAAGAGGCCATGGAAGTTGTGAGTGACACGAGCGCGCAAACATGAATCAACCAATACCCGAATTCTTCTTACCTGTAACAAGTCATGACGGATAGCGCTCCACCATCAACGATAGCTCTTTTGAAGGCGGCAAATAAAGTGATCGCAAATCTCGCTCTCCACCAGCGACCTAGAGCGTATCCCTTAGGTTGATCCTCGTTCAGTAACGGCGCAGACTTACTGGAGCAGTGTTTATCCCACCTTCAGGCCTATGATGAACGATTTCAATGAGTACCTTGTGCGCATGATGCGATCAATCTACGATCCAAATGCAACAAAGTGTTTCACCATGGATGCCACACGATATTGGGCCGTATCGGCCGTATTTTGGGCGCTTGCCGGACTGTAAACCAGTTACATAGGCACGGCCCATCTCGCCTGATACACTTTTCATCAGTCTGCAATGCATCCCACGCTTCGCGTGCAAACTTACCGGTCAAGAATGGATCCTCGCCATAGTTCTCTTCCACACTGCCCCATCTCAATTCCCTGCTTAGCTCGAGCACAGGAGCTGCTCGGAATCATAGACGCGAGTCAATTTACGAAGGTTCAGCGATAAGTTTGCTTACCAAAAATGTTGTTGACACCCATGCTGACCGCTTCAGTTCCAATGACACCAGAAACCTGGCTGAGCAATTCCGGATTGAAAGAACAAGCCATACCAACTGGTGTCATAAAATTGGTGCTGTTCTCATCCAAATAACCATGGATGCCTTCAGATAGCATGAGAGCTGGAATCCCAAGGCGAGTATGATGCAGGAGATAATCTTGAGTCTCGTTGATGGCAATGGCCAATGCATACCGTGGAATCAAGGTGGCTGCGAAAGTCGCCCCAGCATAAGTGACCGAGCCTCCCTCCAAAGACCTCCATACGTACCGAAAATGGCGCCTGATGATGGAGGTACCACAGTCTGCAAAGCTGTCTGATTTACGACATAATTGCTGTCCACGTAATTTGCAACGTTGCCTTGCATCAATTGTGCTTGTTTCTCTTCCAAGGTCATTCGGCTCAACAAGTCCTCCACACGAGCCTCAATCGAGGCATGCGGTGATTTGTAAATGGCGTTTGACCTTCACAGATGCAAATCGTCAGTTGAAAGTCTGCAAGTCGCAAACCTACGTACGGTGGCTTTTGAGTGGTTGAAGGTCCTGCCAGAGCGAGCGTGGCCAGGAGCGTCACCCTGATTGCACAGTGAAGCTTCATGATGGATGCCTAATGTGCGAGCATTTCTCCTAGACGAAGGCCCGAATTCATTTATAATCAACAACCCTGCCGAAGTGCGATCTGATATTGCATCCGACCATAAATGGACAGAAGTATATTCCCATTTGGAGGAAGCAAGACATACGGAGAAATTACCTTGTACGCAAGACAGCACCACATTTGGGAAAATGTTCATAGTGGGACTCGATCAACGGGTACTAGGATCTTCGCTGCTTGTAGAGAGGATCGCAGACAGAACGACATCAACTAGGTTGCTCGAGATGGATTCAGCCAAAATGCTTTTGTTTGGTAATCGCGAGCTTAGGCCAATTTGGTCTTGACGGTATTGTTCGTGTACAACACATCTGATAGACAGAGTGACTCGCGCCAGGAGGACCGTAAGGTAAGCTGAGATGGTGACCCGGAAACAGTAAAATGTCCCCGCTTTTTCTGACCCCTAAGTTTGGCTAGCGCGATGGACCGCAGTTACACCAAATCCGTCCGCTCCGGCGTACTTGTCCTCCGCCAGAGTGATGAGCGTGTAACTCGCGAAAAGTTCCCACCGTAAAGGAACGGTACCCGCGACTCTGAATATTGGTTGGTCCAGCTCGCTTAACAAGAGTGGATGACAAACCAGTGCCATTGAACGGTGTGGCACGTTTATCTGCATTGAATTTTGGTGAGCACAAGAGCACTTACGCTTTTGCTGTGATTGATGATGTTTGACTTCGACACATCACCTCCACGAGGCGCCTTGAAACAACAGCCGAACCACAACATATAAACGCTTAGTGAGCAAATTTAGTTCAGGGGTCCCTCCAAATGAGGCTATAATAATCCGTTTTCTCCGAAATTGTTATCTTTTTTTTTTTTCTTCTTCAACTCAGCTTTTCAAGGACAACTATGTCAGACTAGAGGTAAAGGAACATGATATGAAACGCCTTATAGCTCATTTGTAAATTGAGTATTTCATGTAATGTATATGGACGGTTAAATGTTTTTTTATCAATGATGTAGGGGTGCAACCGGAGGGACGTCTCACGTCACTATATCTGCCCTGCAGGGACCTACCTTTTCTGTACTTCCTTTTCCACATTAGGTAGTCCTGATAGGGGGGTTATCACCCACGAGCCCACATGCCAAATTCGACAACCAAGTCGTACAGATAGGAACCAGTCAACATTGGACAACTCGCGCTGATTGGTAACCGAGAAAAAACCCCATCTCACTCCACGTCGATATATTGAGTTTTCTTCCCCACTTTTCCTTTCTTCACGCTTTCATCACGTATACAACATGTCATCTGAAAAAGCTCAAGATATTCAAACGCAATCGCCATCCGAGAAGGCAGAGGAGGTGATATCAGAGTCTGGAAGCAGCAATGACCATAAAGAGGTTTCTGGCGTCGATTTACATAGAGTAGGAACGATAACAAGCGAACTCGAGAACGCCGATGAAGCTGAACAATGGCTATCGACACATCCAAGAGCCAAGGAACTCAAATTAGAAGGCCAGGCGATCCTCGACGACCCGGTCGAGCTCAAGAAGCTCATTAGCAAAATTGACTGGCAGATCACACCACTCCTCTTTGGAGTATACTTCCTCCAGTTCCTCGACAAAACGACCCTGCAATATACGGCTGTTATGGGTCTCCGAACGGATACACATCTCGTTGGACAGGACTACTCCAACTTGTCCATGTTGTTCTATATCGGTAAGTACATATTCTTGCACTGGTTTGAGATTTTCAAGCTGACGATGCGAAAAGGTTTTCTGGCCGCTGAATTCCCTACACAATACATTGCTCAACACATTTCACGCCTCGGTATGTACCTTGGAGTCAACATCATTTGCTGGGGCATTGTCCTCGCTTGCCACGCCGCATGCTCCACATACGCCGGTCTCGCGGTCTGCCGAACGCTCCTTGGGGTCTTTGAGAGCTGCGTCGCTCCGATTCTCGTTTTGATCATCGCCATGTGGTACAAGAAGGAAGAACAAGGTCGTCGTGTATCTTGGTTCTATGTATGCAATGCTCTCTCGTTCATGTTTGGTGGAGCGGTCGCGTATGGAGTCAGTTTCGCACAGGCCGCTATTGCGACGTGGAGAATCTTCTTTTTGGCAATTGGAGTGGCCACCGTCATCGTTGGTGTAGTGGTGTGCATGTTGTTGCCCGATTCACCCGTCAAGGCGAGGCGATTCACGGATGCTCAAAAGGTCGCTGTTTTGTTGAGAATAAAGAGCAACCAGAGTGGTACTCAAAACGCCAAACTCAAGATGTCCCAGGTAAATTCCCATATAATCCATATTTCGATGCACAACGGCTAATGAGATTACCAGATCAAAGAGACATTCCAAGACCTTCGCGTATGGCTTATCCTCATTTGCACGATGTTGAGCTCCATCCCTAACGGAGGTATCGCCAACTTTTCATCCATTCTCCTGACGACATTCGGATATACATCTCAACAATCACTCATTTTGAACGTTCCGGGTGGAGCGATCTTTGCCGTTTGCATCTTGGTCACGGGCTGGCTCTCTGACAAGTACAACGACAGATCATTGATCATGTTCGTTCCGATTATCCCGACGATATTGAGCGCCGCACTCATGATTGGATTCGATCCCAATGGCACTCCAACAAACAAAACCGCTCTTCTCGCTGCTTCTTTCATGAGTCAAACGTTCGGCGCAGCGTTCATGATGCTGCTCGCATGGAATGCATCCAATATCGCCGGACACTCCAAAAAAGTCACAACAAACGCACTCACACTCATCGCCTTCGCTGTCGGAAATATTCTCGGCACACAGACGTTCCAAGCGACCCAAGCTCCGGGTTACATATCAGGCAAGATCAGCATCCTTTCTACGCTCGCAGGCCTATGCCTTATGGTAGTTGTGCTGCGCTTATACAACGATTACTTAAATCGCCAGAACGCGAAAAAGTTACAAGGAATGAGTGAGGCGGAAAAATCCGAGCTAATGGACCGTATGGCCTTTGCCGACGAGACCGACAGGAAAAATCCGTTCTTTATATACACCCATTAGAATCTATAGATCTAAAATTTTGTTATACTATTGTATTCGTGTACTGTATTAGTTTTCTTGATCTTTATCTCTATACATAACGTCCGAGTTTTATAGGTGTTTGTTTACATAAGGCTTCGAGTTTGCGAGACACGCCTGGTTGATTGTCTCGCGAGGCGACTTTAATGCTGCCGACGAGTCGATATCATAATGCACTTGGAGGGGCTACTATTGAAGGCACTCGTATATTCGCACAGAACCATCAACTACAGGAATACTACTGGCATAAGAAGATGCCAGTTACAGGTAATTACTAAGAGCTGAATAATACATGTCCTGTTTTCCTAAAATTCCACAGAGATCTTGATGCCGATATAAAGGGAGCAAAGCTAAGATTTGGCGTAGCCTAAACATTCCTTGATATCGCGCCGCCAAATCAATGTTGTTGGGCCCGAATAATTTAGTGACTTCCGTCGAAGGACTGATGCATTCTATCAAAATTATGATCCATTTTGTTAATGTTGAGTGACAGAGGGTGCATCAGAGGTAGATTCATATGATAGACATGTGAAAGGTGACACGACACGTGTCGGGATTGACGTACGTGTGCCTTTGACAGAAAATAAACACTCAAGATTTGTCTCCATTTTCACCATCACCGACCCACCATCTTTTCTAAACTTTCTGTTTTTCACCTCACCTGTATTAGAAAGAATTCATTATGGTCTCATCAAACCTATGGGAATCGTTCACAGAGGCCCGACCAAGGCAAGCCTAAACGGACAGCCGGCGACATGCCTGACATGGCTGGCAGAGTCGTCATCGTCACCGGAGGTTAGCTCACCGCTAAAGATTTACGTTGCGCATGATACTAATGTCCTCACGTTATAGCGAACACAGGAATTGGCAAGGAAACGGCGCTGTGCTTGACCGTGAAACCTCGCCGCCCGCGACGAGGAGAAAGCCAAAGCTGCCATCGCTGATATCGAGACAAGAACAAGGGCTCGTACTCATTTTATTCAGCAATAAGCGAACAAGGTCTCGTTAGGCATACCCAGTCGTAGGGATAAAGTCAGGGCTTCTTCCCTTAGCACTATCTTTAATCGGCGCAATATCGAATGGATTATTAGGATAGTATTGTCACGACGCGAGATCTATTGTACGCATTATTTACACGCCTCCCCATATAATTTGATCCTTTCTGGGTATCGAGAGCCAGGCAGAGTGAGCTGAACAGCAGAAAAATCCTCTTCACACACCACAAAGACGACATTTTCGCCTGGAAGACCGTCCGGGATAGGTAATCCATATCGTCGGATATCCACAACCGCCCATTCGTTCGAATGGTCTACGATTTTTTGGTACCTAGAGGAGAATCTGGCCTTGTGCTCCTTGAAACGATCACCGTCTCGAAGAATTTCAATACCCCATTTCTTGTTTCCACCAATCCAAAAGTCGATATAACCTGTTGCCCCAAAAACTTTACTGACATTGGGTGAAATTATGTCGTCCGGGGGAAGAAGTTGCTTGGCAGCTCGATAGAACTCCATCTGCCATGTACTTTCAAGCAGGTAACCGTACTTGCCTCGACCTTTAGTCTGCTGCAATACATGACAGCTCATCGCTTGGAAGACATTCTTGAGAAAGGCATGAAAAGTCTCCGGCCAATGGGTAGCTGGTACCGTGTATCCGAAACGAAGTTGAAGATAGACATTACGAAGGAGCGGAGCCGAGAAATCTAAAGTGAAATCTGCGTTTTCCGTGAGGATGAAAACCCTGCTCAGATGTTTCATGACTTCGGTACGATTCGCAATTTGTACTCGTCCAGGATTCCGAAAGACTTCGTCGCAAAGTTGTTTTTCTTCCTCGCTTAAGCGATCAAGTGATTGATTTGCCCTGGCATGCTTGTAAAGAACAACAACTGTCAGCAGCGGACACCAAAATGGAACGCCCTATCTGCTGATACTCACATCTTGGATGGAACCATGAAAGATGCTTCCGGTGAGATAGTCATGAATGCTTGTGAATGTGATGATGTTGTTGCTTGTTATACTCGCTCGGCTAAAATTGCGAAAATGTCGGTATATTCTGTTGAAAATGAACGTGACCAAGCCTGGATGACCAAGGGTCAGGTCCCAAACCTGGTCGCTCAGGTCCGGTAGATCTTTTGCCACAAGCGCGCGGATGAGGTGGCCCTGAAACGTCATCTGAACATATTGGTCATACTCCTCTCTGGTGTACCGTAGCTCTTGGAAGGCCCAAGTCTCTGAAACTCGAATATGGGAGATGACCGCGTCGCTTTGTTTGTCGTGCGCTGCACCGTACCCGTACGTGGAGAAGAGAGCAATCTTCGGTCGACGGAACTGTTGCGCAAGCTTGACTTTGTTCCAAAGAGCTTGGCCGCCGTGATAGGAATTATCTAGTGTTCCATCCGGCGAATAAAGATACTAATAAGGTGCAAGCCAAAGTTAAAATGCGTCATACAACTCAGTTCAAGAAATCTGCCTGTGCCTCGTCGATGATGAGTAATGTGTTGATATAATCACATTCTCGTATGAACTCCTCCCAGGAAAGTCCGCCCATTAAGTATTCAAATTCCTCCGTGAAGATCCAATCTGGGTTCGATGTACGGAACCAAAGGGTAGAGATTCTAATGACACGAAGTTTTCCGTTGTACACTGTAACCTGTTCTCGGAGAGCCTTGCGTTCTAGTAGTTGTGCAAAAGAAGTCTTTCCGCCCATCGGGGGACATCGTATAAGGACGACTGTCGCTTTGCCTAGGGTATCATAAAGTTGGTCTACTTTGGCGCGACGATCAATGAAACTCCGTTCATTTTTAATCTGGATGCCTTCTAGTTCATCAAACCCGTTGCTAGTGTCTTGCTCGTCTTTGATGGTTCCACCCTCGCCGCCTATATTATATCATATTAGCACTTTGGCCAGTCCGAACCACACACTACTTTCGTACCAAGCCTGGGTGTCCAATCGAGCAGGCGTTTAATCCTTTCTGCATAAGTCATATCAGATTCTCCTTGGAGTTGCTCCGGTACGTCTGTCGAAGGCAAAAAGAAAATTGGTTAGAATTTTCACCTTGCAGTGCTGTACCGCGTAAGCCTACCTCGTTCGCGGGCTTTTCGTTGACGTTCCCTTTCTTGAGATCTTGAAGGAGTAATCGTTATGACATTATCAGAGGTGAGGCCTTGCGAAAATTACATTGTTTCAGTGGCTTGCATTCTTGCGGTACGATGTGCTACCGAAGCTCTCAACATACCTTCGCTTTCGGGAAGGTCAGCTGAAATGTCCATCTTCCCATCTCCTCGTTGTAGATGCTCGGAATAATGGAGTACTTGACGTACCACATAGTGAGTGACATTGCCAGATTCCCGATATATTGAGCAACTTACATGCATCCGTACAGTCAACGATCAAGTGAATGGCAGCTTTGTCGGGCTGCTTAGTGAAGTAGTGAGAAAGAAGACCCAGGTCACCTAGCGACGAAGTCTTCCACTCGCTCTTTGCAATCCTCCTTCCACTTTTGATCTCCTGTGGAAGTGCATTGCCTTCGCTTGGTGATAGACTTGCTTTGTATACGTCTAACTTGTCGAGACGGATGTCTTCGAAAGGTACATTACATTGGGTACATTTCTGCTGGACAGCTTCCCTGATGTCCCAAGTGTTGGCAGTTGAGGAAAGGGTAATTTTGAAGGCTTTTGTAGCATCCTTGTAAGCTGTTTCACTGTTCAATAGGACAAAATTCAGCTCCAAACGGTACTCGTCGACCTCCATATGGCGTCGAAGTAATGGAGTGGGAGATAGCCCTGAAGTGCTGGAAAAGGAGCACTCAAATACGGAAATACCGTTTTAGGAAACGTCGGTTTTGATTCCTGGTTGGTTCATCCTTTGTTACTTGGCTGGTGCCCAAGAGCCATGGCGGCGATTGGCTTCATTATCAGTAAAATTAAGCCGTTTGTGTTCCAGATATGATAGGTCCCAGCCAAGCCATCACAAGAAGTATAAGGGTTCAAAAAAAAAATGGAACCAGCCCTCGAAAATGCGGCGCTTTATCGTTTCTTCTTTCGTGGTGTTGACTTCTATGCTCTTCACCTTCTTATGTCGTCTTTTTTGAAAAGGCTATTAAGTTCTAATCTTTAACGACCAATTCAATTTCGTGCATCATTATTTGCCTTTTGCTAACAAGAGGACGGTGACGAAATGGCTTCGCAGATAAATTCTCCCGCATCATTGTCACTTTCGCTTAACTTGCCCCAGCAAGACCTCTTTAACATTTTGGATTGGTCCCGCGTGAAGACCGTTATTTTGCTCTCTTTGCTAGTTTGATCTTCCGGAATTGCAATACTCTGGAGGCTCTCTAATTGCAATTCGTTAGTCCGGCGGATCTTGCACGATCTTGATGAAGTGTTGGTATGTCCCGGTTCAAACTTTGTCAAAAGGTATGTGTTTGAAGGGAACGGAGCCGTTCGTACGACCGCTGGTGTTGGGCATGATTAGGTTCCTTGTGGTACCTGGGTGGTTTTATCACACTCCAGGTTCTCGCGTACACTGAGAAGTACCAAAACGCAAATGCGCCGATCAGTATTAGCCCAATAAGGCTCCATTTTACCGCAAATTGGTAATGTAAATGAGACACACAACCTCAACGATTATTAAAAAAGTGATCACAACGTACACGAGCTGTATGCCATTCTGTTACTATAGTCGCCGTGCAGATGTAACTTTAGGTGTAGATGTGCGTATTGACACAAAGGTCGGACCAGTGTGCTGCGATGATCAGAGTGATTCCTTAGCTGACCTTCAATATCTCTGAAAGCATCTCTTTGATGGCCCGGGTTGTAAATAAAGAAAACTGTCGGATTCCTCGCATAACTTAGTAGATACGACGGTGGCATGGAGTCATGCTTGTGTTATCACAAGTCAAGCCCACGACATTTGCCATGACACGATCGTCAATAATCCTGCTGCACAGAAAAGCACGTCAAGGTGTCTTCCTTGAACTTTTACGGCAATTAGGTCAAGTATTGTGGATTTTCGCCAGTTAACGTACCCAAGGTTGCCAAAATTTTGTAGAATATGGATAAACAATAGCTTCATTTGTCTGTCTCAAAATGGAATCAACGCGATCCGCAAAAACGGCTCATGAGAGATCCAATAACGGGAGTAATGGTGCTCAAAGCTGGTTTAGCCGTAGTTTCGGATTAAAGCCAAGATTTTGTTCATTGTTGCTCTTACTTAGTTTTCCTTCTGTAATCCCCAAGGTCTATTCGCACGATCGTTCTGTTTTGATTCACCTTTTCACAGCAGCGCATAAACATATGGTGCCGAGGCTGAAAAGTGGTAGTACTGACGCGATGGCAACCTAGCTCAGTAACCTTTCCCTGCTAAATCCTGAATTTGTGCCTTGCTAGACAGTACTCGCAAGTAACTTACGACGTAACCGGAACGTATGGCTTGAAAAAATATAAAATGGGAACAAAATTTCCACTGTAAGTGTATTACTATCAATATGAGCGCAGCAACCAGCGATGGCAGCACTCTCTCTACTGTTAAAGCAAATTTCAGCAGTGGTACGAGCAAGCGTCCAAACAAGAGCTGGGGTACGAAACAGTGGATCGAGATACAGGTCAAATCCATCGTGAACGTATGACCTCAGGCAAGAGGGCAAAATTATCACTTATGTACAACTCTTTCATGGACAATATCGACGAGACTGGTATGACAAGACAGCTCTTACATGATGAAAATATCCATGAAGGAAGACAGGAGGCGGATTCGAAGAGCAAAGATCAAATCAAGTCATTTGTGGATTTTCACGACATCAAAATGAATGAATTCCAGGGAGATATCGATAGCTTCCGATCCTATAACGACTTTTTCATTCGAAAATTGAAGCATGGAGCTCGACCCATTGCAGCAAAACATGATCCGACGGTCGGTTCGTGGTATTCGACAATGTCGGGGTATCAAGAAAGTTGTGGATCAAGGGCAGATATTTTAGCATTGGAAAGCTTCTGGATGATGAGGAGAAGGCAAAGCTATGCGCAAACGGTGCGGTCGCGTCATTCCGGTTAGCACCTCAAGATTATCATCGCTACCATTCTCCTGTACGAGGAAAAGTCGACTGGCTTAAAGAGATAGACGGAACATATTATGGTGTGGACCCTACCGTCAGGAATTCTGCATTGGATGAGCTTTGCATGAATGCAAGGACGGCGCTATGCATTAAATCCGACGAGTTCGGTTGAGTGCTCTTTGTAGCTATAGGTGCACAAGATGTTGGTACGGTAAAATTATCGGACGAGGTCAAGCAGCCGGCCACGTAATAGAAAATGGGGATGAGATTGGTTTATTCGAGTTTGGAGGCAGTAACGTCATTGTCGTGTTTGAGCATGGCGCTATACAATGGGAAGACAATTTGCTAGGCTACAGTCACAAACAACTCGAGGTTAATGTGCTTGTGGGCCAGCGAATCGGTCGAGCGACAAAGAAAACGAGCTAATTCGGTGCTGATCTGGAAGAGGGGATGCTATTTCGAGGTAAATTGGGAAGGTTTGATTTGTCGAGCCCATTTGTTATCGCTGACATTGCTCACGTTGGTATGCGTGTAGTGGCTCGTGGAACGGATTGAATCGATCAGGTCATGCGCTGCGTCTTGTAACATTTTGTAGTGCTCACAATAGAGATGGTTGCAAGGACTCCCCACTGTGGATTAATCTCAAACATTCTGCGACTTGTTAAACACTCTATGACATAAGCTGCCTGGAACACGCGTGTCTATTGGGTTTTTTTTGTCTGAGTGTTGCCTTGCTGTCGGCTACCTCGTTTCTGACCACGTTTTTTGTTAACCATCTGGTTTAGTATCGCATATCAATTCTATCACCCGCTTATTGACATAACCGGAAGGACACAGATGACGATAGCGTCGACGATGTGACAATCATATGGTGAGGGTTGAAGAGCTCGCGAAGAGTTTCCGAGAATACAGGGTTGCCTGGAATCAGAAACTGTCTCAGAGAACTCAAGGAAACAACAATATACTATGTTATTGCGCCTTTTTCTTTGACTGCCTTAATGGCGGTCTTTAGATTAGTTGGATTCAGGATCGGATACGGGTTTCGCTTCCTACGATGGCACCTCCAATACAGTTGTGGGTTGACTATCGTTGCTTTGCATACCACGTTACCGGACGAGTTTATTGCATCCTTTCCAGGGCATCTAGGTCACCCGGTATGTTCGTCGCTAACACAGTAGATAGCAATACCCGCTTACACACCTGTAATTGGGATCCTGCTTGGGATCCTCGCTGCCTCAACCGTATCCGTAATCGAAGTCAAGGCGTGATTTTACGACACATTTTATACAGCCAGGATCCGCCATTGTTCTCTCCTGTTGTCTCCTTTTCAACTACCTCCGTTGCTGGACCGATGTGGTCATCCATATTTTTTATATTTCGCTTACCTGATTTTCAGTTACTTTATATCCAAATCACTTGGGGTTGCTAGTGGGCGAGACATGAGTTGGTAAACTTGTAGCGTGCAACTTATGCAAGCTCTTGTAGCTTCATACACATAAATATAGTATAAATGATCTCTTCTCTTGACAGACCAAATCGTAAGGTATCAATGATGCGCCTTCAAATAGCAATTAGATAAGTATCTATAGGCCTAATCTACTAATTAGCGGCTTTTAAGGGGTCACTACTACTTAGGCTATTCTAATAAAGAACTTTGTGATGAGTTATCAAGGTCTAAATGAGTGTTAGGAACAGATCGCCGGCTAGGTTGTGCCGGTGCGGTCGGATCCACGTGAGCCTACATATGAGTTCCGCGGTTCGGGTCCAAACGTAACCGCATTCCCCTGTCACATATATAGTAGAGAAAGTTAATTATAAAGATATACTATAGACTACTATATAAAGGGGTCTGAATCTAAAGGATCAGCCCGGATTCTACAAATTCTATCTATGATTATGCTCAATCAGGTCCGGATCGGACTGAGTCGCGCGTGTCGTAACAAGCTGCACAAGTTAGAGATATTATATGGACAGATAACGAGCAGCCCATTATGACAATGCGTATCATTTTTCCAAAGAAAGAGTTTACTCGACGAAACAGCCGGTGCGTCCGGTTTATGTATATTGCAAAGTCTGACTTTTAAAGTATTACATCGAGTATATTTAGGACTCATCTTCATCTGCAAAGATGGCGACACGGGGTATACCGTCGTTACTACGAATATAGCCTCGGTACATACCCTCAGAGTTCATAGCAAAGCAATGGTTCCCGTACTTATCGACCGAGATGAGTCCACCTTTGCCGCCCAACTCATCGATAGCTTGCATAGCTGCATTTACAGCTTCATCGAGGGAGGATCTCAAAAATTTCATTCGTGATGCGACGTGATGTGCAGCAGCTGTTCGAATATAGTATTCTCCATCGCCTGTGCCTGAGACACCAACGTTTTCATCGGCCCATGTTCCAGCGCCAAGAACCGGTGAATCACCGATTCTACCATCAATCTTGTTATTCATTCCGCCTGTCGAAGTAGCCGTTGCGATGTGTCCAAATACGTCAATAGCAGTTGCACCGACTGTTCCGCGCGATGCACCCTTCTCTACAGGAAGGTTCTCAATGTGCTCCCGCCATCTTTGCTCCGTGTAAAAGTAGGACTGCTCGACGATCTCCAGACCATGCTCTTTTGCTATCTTCTCTGCAGTTTCGCCAGACATAAAGAGGTGTGGTATCTTCTCATCGAGGTAAATTGCCTTTGCGAGACTGATTGGATTCTTGACATGACGAAGAATCGTTGCTGCTGCGCCTTTTCGTGATGGAGAGACTGAATCGTTGGGAGGGTGAGAAGTCATAATAGAGGCTTCAAGGACATTCTCTCCCTTATCGCTGAATACGGCCCCCCTGCCTGCGTTAAAGAGGGGGCAGTCTACGATATATTAGCCGTCTTTATAAAACTCGTATAAAGGATAAGTTACCTTCAAGTGACTTGACAGCTGCTTCAACGGCATCAATAGCATGTCCACCGTTTGAGAGAATAGCATTGCCAGCCTCAAGTGCCTCACGTAGGGCCTGTCTGCACTGCTCCGCCTTCTCTGGAGGGTGTCTATAGACTATTGATCTCTAGAATATAGGCAGATCAAAGAGAACCTACTCGCTGCGTGTGATAACACCTGCTCCTCCATGGATGACAAGAGTTGGGCCGAAACTCTTTTCAGGCTCACTAACCAGCTTTCCGTTTTCGGTCAGGCTGTAGGCAGGCAGACCGTTGTCAAGAGTATTATTCTTGCCGCATGTGAAGAGGCTTTGTACTTTCTGCATTGTTGGTATCTGTTAGATGTAAGGATCCAAATTTTGGGGCCAGTCAATAAATATTATTAAATTTAGCGGAATGCGGATAGATGAAGATAGTACCCGGAGATGAGATGAGATGAAGCCTGGCACCAGGTGATCTCTCTAATTCCGGGTCGACTTTGAACTCCGGAATGGTCATACTTCCCTTTTTTATCCAGCTGCATCAAATGACTTCCGGATAAAAGTTCTTTTGTCGGATAACCTCGCTAAATTTTTAACTATACTAGAAGCATTCTTTATAACTACATATTATATAAAATAGATATATTTATAGTTATATTATATATAACATAAAAAGGAAGCTTTTCTATTTAAATTTACCGTATAGTAATCGTGTCATATACTTATGAAGGTCCGAGTATACTACCAGCAGCACCAGGCAGTTCAGCATCATTACTATCTGGAAGAAAGATTCTCAAGAATCTATTTAAGAGAAGTCACCTTGATTTTAAAGCCAGGTTATTATACCTATAAATATGCAAATACACGAACACAGTCGTCAATATATTATTCTTTGTCATCATTGGTAAGTATAACTAGATCTAGATATAAATAACATAACTGTCAGCAAGATCACGCTATACAGCTATGGGTACTTGAAGATAAGAATCGATATAGAACAAGTCTATTGTCTGATAGTTCTGTTTAGGCCAAGAAATTATACAGATATCGAACAAAAGGATAATATATAAAACATACATTTCAAATTATCATTTCTGACCGACACTATTTTTCCTTGCCTAGATCTTGTATCGGAAGCCTCTAAGCGCGGACTCGATCGGGACTCCGTCCTTGTCGAGCTGGCCTTCTCCTACAACCTCCGGAAGCTGGCCCTCGTCAAGCTTCTTGTTAAGTCTGACGAGCATGAATCTCAGCAGAGTTGCCAATAAGATCGACAGGACAGCCATGGCAATGTTGACGACGAAAGCATCTACGAACTGTGGTGCGGCTGATGAAGTGTACATGTAACTTGTCCAGATTGAGCTAGTGTTGGATACACCGCTGTGACGATTTAGTAGGATATCAAATACGAGGTAGCGGGTCTCTTACTTTATAATAGCGAGAGCGGCAGCACGCTTGCTTGGGGGTCGAGGCAGGGTGTTAGATGCCCACGAGAGCATGACGACGTATCCAGCGTAGCAACCTAAATAATTAGTATATATACGCCGGAATAGGAGACTTTTGGGGCATACCAGGTATCATAAGCATCATAGCTATGTAGCGTGCAGCGGAGCTCATAGTGCTGACAGCAATGATGAAGGCTGCAATAGCGACGAATTGGGGAAGGATTACATGGAAGTAGCGCTCGCCAGTGCGATCTGCATGCCAGGCATTGAGAAGCAGCATCATTGTTCCAAGTGCGTATGGAGGAGCTGTCAGAAGAAGAGTGACGGTTTGGCTGAAGCCGAGGGTGCTAACGACAGTGGGGAAAAAGTTGATGACAGCACCAGATGCAAGGTTGGCAGCGACCATTAATGCCTATAACGCATGAGCGGATGCAATATTGTTTGAATCCGAGCCCACTTACCAAGACGTAGGTCTTTACATCTGTCAACGCCAACTTGAGACCGGACAAGAATGATTGGTGCTTGCGATCAATCCAATCATCTTCGCCAATATCTTCGATAAGGCGCCACGTTGCGAGCTGTCGCTCTTCTTCAGTTAGCCAGCTTGTTGTTCTTGGAAGGTTGGGGAGGATAAAGTACGCGCAAAATGCGACTACGATCGTGGCAATGCCTTCGATGATGTAGAGCCTATATAAATAAGTATGGGTTCTTATTTCGTTAGCTCAACTTACCAACGCCAAGAGGCCAATCCTCTCACACCCTGCATGCCGGACATGATTCCAGCAGCAATGAGACCGGAAAAGGCACCGCTGATCATGTTTCCAGAATAGAGAAGGGCGTATCGCGCGCCCAGTTCCTTCCTGGTATACCAGCAGCTGAGATAGTACAGACATCCACCGTAGTATCCTGACTCGACGAAACCGAGCATAAAGCGACAAACAACGATACCAGCGTAGCTGGTGACAGCAGCATTGCACGTCGAGATTATTCCCCACATGATCATGATCGTAGGCAGGTAGTATCCCGGCTTGCCAAGCTTGTTCATATACAGATTGGACGGGATCTGCATAATAGGCAGACCGGCAAAAGGCATTGCGACTAGATAATGAGTTTTAATATACCCTCAGCTAAAAGTAAGGAGTGACATACCGGCTGTAGAGTACTGTGTTGAGGTTAAGCCGAGATCCTGCATCAAAGTACCGAGTTTGGCAGCGGCGATGTTGTTTCTGTCAAGCGCATTCATAAGGTACATGAGGATGACGAGTGGTAGGATGTGAAAATCAAGCTTCCTGCGCAATGACTTTTCGAGGCGTTCGCGATGCTCAGGACTCATGTTCCTGATGAGCTCAGGAGGTTCAGGTTGCGATAATTTCTTTGCTGCCTTCTCATTGTCGAGCACCTTTGTTGCTACAACCGCCTTTTCATTCTCATCGAGATCGGTAATCCCATCTGCTGGACTTGGTGGAGTGATGTCGGATTTCGTGGAGGAGGCGCTGCCTTTAGCCATTTTGAACTGAGGAGAACCAAGGGAAGTTCAGATGCCGGTAGGTACGTAAAAGGAAGGCAGGAACAGTATTATCTGGACCACAAATATAACCCCCATGGTATACGTTATCATTTAAATTTGAGATCCGACAGGAGGGCATAAATGGTAAATAAGTACAAGATCTTATCGGCCCGCCAAGTTGCCATAAACTATCTTATGATAGCTGGGAATGTATACGCCGCCTAGTGGGGGCTGATATCATATATGATACGCTGTAAAAATGCGGTCGTGAGAGCAAAGTTCTCACCAAAGCGGTGATACAGAGTCATTTTAGGGACCCGCAACCTAAGACATGGATATCGTAGAGTGCGATGACATTTGTAAATACTCGGTCACGACTGGTCAAGTGTCACGTATCCGCATGTGTGGGAAATATTTATGATACATTACATTTTTGCTCCGCAGACCAGCAAGGTATCGAGCTTATCATATCTTGGCGTTTATCAGCTGCGGGGTCCCACGACAGCGGGACAGGTACTTATTCGCCAATGGGGGTACTCTTCCTTCTACAGCCTCGGATCTTAACTTTCTCCGGGAATCTATCTTTATAAGGCGACTTGTTCACATGAGATCCAACAAATGCGGAATTTATCGGGAGCGTGGCTCCGCGACTCGGTGAAGAAAGTTGCAAGCACATGCACATTCAGCAGTCTTATCTGCGGTATATTTCGGGTTCTATGTAAAGGCTATCTATTCTCAGAGGCTAAAAATCTTCTAATCTAATATGGACTACGATCTAAAGAGCCACATAGAGAATCCGGGTTGTATTTTACCAAAGATATCCCTTACAAGAGAAAATTCCTTTTACGCCGATATAGAGGCTAATATAAAGCATTTTTTATAATTACGGCTGCTTGTAGACTTTACCCTCCTTCATGACAAACTTCACAGACGATTGGGAAACAGCCGCACTAAAGTTCTGCTCCAAATCACCCTCGATAGCAATGATGTCTGCAAGCCAATTGGGGCCGATGTATCCAAACTTGTACTCTGCTGGAGAGTCCTCGGTTGTATCGAGGGCCTTGCATACCTTCCATCCTTCAATGGTAGCCATAGAAAGCACCTCTTCAACAGGCACACCGAGTACATTGACCATAAGTTCCATCTCGCGAGCATTCTCTCCATGAGTGTAACAACCAGTATCGCCTCCAATGGCGATTTTAACACCGACCTTTCGTGCGATCTTGAATGTGTTCTGAACCAGGCCCCATTCGCCGGGGTTGGATCCCCCATTCGTCCTCTGAAACTCTTCCCATGCAGCTAGAGTGGGAATCCAGTATGTGCCCCTCTTTTTCATTTCCTCAAAGCAAGCCTCGTCTGCGCTCGTGCCGTGCTCGATAGAGACCGCGCCCGCCCTCGTAGCCTGCAAGATGCCCTTGGGCCACTTTGTATGAACAGCAACGGGGATGTTGGCTCTCGTAGCTTCCTTGATTGCAATCTCCATTTCTTCGTCTGTCCACATTGGTGTCTTTTCGCCGCTCTCTCGTCCTTCGACACGAGGATGGCCGGATCGTCTGTTGTAATCACCATAGAGCTTGATCAGGTCCGCTCCGAGACCTAATTGGAATCGAACGACTTTGCGCATACCCTCCACGCCATCGGCTACCATCGTACCATGCGGAGGCACTTTTTGAGCCCACCCATATCGCTGGACTGAATCTCCGATCTCGTGCGTAGGCTTGGGTCCATACGTTCCCGTGGGTGTGATGGCTTGCGTGGCAACAAACATTCTCGGACCAGGTATGATTCCTTCCTCGATCAAATTCCTGATATGCACATCTCCGTCGTCCATGCCCTCGGTACCCAGATCTCGAATCGTAGTGAAACCAGCCATGATGGTTACGCGGGCGTGATTGATTGCCCTGGCGATGCGCTCGATGCTGGTTTCTTGTAGGAGCTGGTGGTCCCATGACGCCTCTACATATGGATGGAGGAAGACATGCGTGTGGACATCGACGAAACCGGGAAGGACGGTGTATTTTGTCAGATCAATGTGAACGCCCTTTGAAGTGGTGGCGACATCTCCAGAGATGATATCGACAATGATATTGCCTTTGACGACAATCACTTGTTTTGACGATTCGAATTTTCTGGTTTTTGAGTTGAACACTTTTGATGTATGGATATACACCAGTTGCTCCTCATCAAACTGCTCCATCATTTTGAGATGAAACTTTGAGTCGAGATTAACAGATTGGTAAATTTTGGATGTCTCTTCTTTTAAATCTTTGATACCTCCGCACGTACCCGTAGATTAAAAGCTTCTGAAAAGAAAATTTTCTTTCTCGATGTATCGTATTTCCGAACCGAAAATTACCCACCGTCCTGAAATGGACAAATGGTCGCGCTAAAAGATCGCCATGCCGCCACTGTCATTCGGTGTCCACGCTCACTATGAGCTGCATGGCGCGTGCAGTGGGAAGACCTGACCATCCAAGCAGGGTAACACGTTACCGCACCTTCGGAATTGCTCACCCTTGCCAAGAGGGCAAGGTCGTAGGTATGATCTTGTACGGAGAAAATGTCAGCGCTAACCTCAGCAGTGTGATGGAGGAATTCTAATCTGCCTACGAGCAAAGTCCTAGCTACAACGGCTTGCCTTTGCTTATCATGACGGATCAGGAGGGAGGAGAAGTTCGGAGAGTGGCTGGTGGACCGTACCAGGCTCTTTATAACAGGAGCGTCAATTCCAACGATCCTATGGCAATACGTTCACCCTCGTCAGTGAATGTGCCCCCGCTTTTCATCAAGGCGAAGCAAGCGCACCGCATCATCGCCACTGCAAAGCACTTTCCCGGACTGGGAGCCGCGACCGCTGCGCAAAACACCGATGAAGTCCCCGTTACCCCAATCTCACTCTGGACGAGCTCAGAGCGATAGATATGGTGCCTTACAAATATGCCATCGCTGCAGGGGTCAAGATGGTTATGCCTTCCTGGGCCCTTATCCAGCTCTGGACCCTACGAGGCCTTCTGGATTGAGTCCATTGTGGATTAAACGCGAGCTACGCGGAAGACTTGGCTATAAGGGAGTTACTATCAGCGACGCCATTGAGGCTGGAGCTCTGGAAGCTTTTGGAGATGATGGCAATCGGGCGGTACTGGCTAGCCAGGCTGGAATAGATATCATCCTCGCTGCCTCTCATAACTATACTCAGGGTTCTCTTGTCGTTGACGCACTCGTGGAAGCACTAAAGAACGGCTCCTTGCCAATCAAGCAATTCAACGAAGCAACTAAGAGAATTCTCGATCTCAGAGCTTGGTTGAAGAAGTGAAGAGAGAACAGAAAGGAGGTAGGAAGTGATCAGTCTTCAGCTTACTTTTGGCGAAGCTGTAACTAAGTAAGATGATTGTGTAATAAAGTATTCCCCCATTAGATATATTTCGGACGGCCATGAATCGACATTGGCCCAGATCCTATTAGTCTGACATTCTTGTGCTTGCCAAACATACGGTGGCTTTTCCAAAGCAGCCACCTATGAATCTAATTCACTGGTCGTTGACCATTGCCTTTCACAGTCGAGATCCGCGATGCTCAATGCATCAGCAAATAAGCCCAAGGATCCGTAGCGTAGTAACCGACAATGCGCGCTTTGCGAAGCAAAGGCAATTTTCGAATTACATTTCGACTCAATATGCCATGTGCTCCCGAAACCGTGTACGGCGTAGCGGGTGTTGCCACGTTACCAAAAGTCAAAAAGGTTCCTCCAGCGTTCGTGAGTATCAAGCCTGTATAAACGTAGAGGCCGTATTGGACACAAAGAAGTCTGACGAGCGTGACCTTGAAGAATTTGTGCAATAACCCCTACATCGGCAAAGCGTCTGGGCTTTCATCGAGGACCTGCTCCAGGGAATGCGCTACCAGCACAATCCAGCATCACTATTACAATATCGTTTAATCCTACATTGGTCGGATCTTTCAGTGATACCTTGACGATTAACAGTAATGGTGGTAACATTGTAAGCATTTTCCTCCGTCGCAAAAGTGCGCTGATATGTGGCTTTAGGTTGTTCCAGTGACTGGATCGGCTGGTACTCCGCCAGCTCTTAACCTCCTGACGCAGCCACCGAACGGAACCTATTCGACGTCTTTGAGCAAGTATCCTCTAGAGCATGTGCCTGAACAGTGTCGCTCATCTGATCCTTAGCTGAAGACTTTGGTAACGTGACCGCCGGTACAACGGCTACGCTCAATTTGATTGTTGCCAACACAGGCGGCAGTGTTATGACTATTACTCGGTCGAAATACCCCGTCAGTGGTCCGATATTGCCAAAGAATCCAATATTTGAAGGAACAAAGCTTGCACCAGGAACCAATATTACGGTACCGGTATGTGAAGAGACACATCTTGCAGTGTACACAGACTCACCCTAGTTATTCTTCTGAATAGATGGTGTTCACTGCACCTACGGCTCAGATTGGGACACCGCCAACCTTTTATAATGCCACATGGTCTATCGACTTCGCTGGCTCCACAATTGGTCCTTAACTTCTTGTGTTTCAAGGCACCGTCCAACCACCACAGTCCCCTACTGGTCCAAGCGGCTGGAGCTATCTAGGCTGCTGGGTTGATGCAATCACTCCCCGAGGCTTGCCCTACCGAGCACGGGGAGTTGTGTCGGGCATGACAATCGAAGTTTGTACAAGTGAATGTGCCGCTAAAGGATACATCTATGCTGGTACTGAATATGCTAATATGAGTTATATCGCTATGCCTCGCAACTGTTGAGCAGACGTATTTATAACGTGGACCTAGGAATGTTTCTGTGGGAACGCACCTCCGGCGCAAAGGGCCACCTCCTCAACCGAGTGTGCTATGGTTTGTAAAGGTATATCAAATTATAGTCTCAACAATCGTTTGCTTATTCCAAGTGGTAGGAAACACTTCCGAAGTTTGCGGCGGGAGCAAGAGGCTGTCTTTATACTCTAGGGTCTCGGGTTCAGCAGTGGCCAGCCCGTCAGTGGTGGCGACGCCGACGCCGTCCAGTTCTACGACGCCCAGTTCTACGCCTTCTTTTGTTCCTTCGATTGCAGGATGGACATATTTAGGCTGCTACGTTGATACGCTCACTCCACGAAGCTTACCTTATGGCGCTCGAAAGGTTGCGGGCGGCATGACTATGGAAGCGTGCGTGCAGGTATGCAATAACGCAAATTACTCTGTAACTGGCGTCGAGTATACCGATGAGTGCTGGTGTGGTAATGTGTTGCCTGCGACAAAAGCGCCGACCTCACAGTGCAATAAGTCATGTAAGGGCAACGGTACTGAAATTTGCGGTGGTTCAGCTCGATTAGGTGTTTTTCAGAAGTTGTCATAATGAAGTTGTCTTAATACGCAATTCATCAACCTTTGGCATAGGAGCCGCCTAGTGAAGAGTCATTTTGCATTGATCTAAATCATAATACCCCTGTGCGACTGCAAGAATCCAGAACAGCGACAGTAATTCTCAGACATTGCATGATCAAACAAAAACTGATACATAGAGGTCCAAAGTGAATCAAGGCTCCACCAAGGCAAAGCTTCGTTTTATTAGCGCGAGGAAGCACGTCCGAAAATGCCATGTATTCAATGTGACTTCATTGGTATCACACAGGAGTAAGAACAAACTCCTGCCTACCACTTCCATCGTCCTCACTGTACATCGTTGCCAAGTTTGAGGTCGAACATGGCCATGCACTCAGGTAGTCATAGCATCCAGCACGACCGCTCGTCATCACGAAGTTGTATCCATTGCCTGCGGGGGAGACAGTCCACTGTTGAAGACCCGACTCATCATCTTCATTCCAGAGTTCCACAGTGTTGTTGGAACCCGTGCATGGAACGGAGGAAAGATAGGTGTAGTTACATCCAGCGCGACCGTTAACGATCACATTGCAGGTATTGGTCTTTCCAGGAACTTCAACGAAGTTCCATCGTTGACGACCCGAACTATACCGTTGCGTAAGCGCTTCTAACAACCCAAAGCAAGTGATATGTAACTCACCCGTCATCTGCAGACCAGAAGTCGACACCATTTTGGCCGTAAGGATAATTGTTGTCGCAAATGTAACCGCTCAAGTAGTTGTAAACTGTGCCGCAACCAGTTACGCCCCCGACAGTAATTGTGTAGGTTAGGCTGAGAAGAGTGGCGTCAAGAATTGAAGCCTCGGACGGTCAGTACTTACCTAGTGTCAACGATGCCGGTATATGGACAACCAGCAGCTGTACTATTTTGTGACGTAGGTATCGAACTTTGACTAGGAGCAGGAGGTTTTGAAGGAATGGTACCGGATCCGTAACCAGCGCGAGGGGTATATCTTAGGGAATCAACCAAGGAGACTTCGATGTCGGTAGTGGTAACGTCAATTGTACTCAATGTGATCTTAGGAGCAGTGACAGCGGATGAATCGAGAGACATGACAGCAACAGCAATGGTGTTGCTACCGGCATAGTTAAGAATGCCTTCCGGTACGTAGAAGAGAGTTTGAGGTCCGAGATCGTTGGCTGAAATAGTGTAAACATACGCAATCAGCAGCAAATTTCAACAACTACTCACCATAACGACCGAATTGTCATCCGTTGAAGAACAAGAGAGCGCGATATTGGTTGCGTGATGAGTCTGTCACCTGGACACCTATAGGTTGATCGACACCTCTGGGCACATGCAAGTCGAAGGTAGTGATGAACCACGCGACTTGAGGTGTTGCAAAGTTGTATGGCAAAGTCACGGTCGCCCAATCACTTGGAATAGGGAAGCCAGGCAAGTGCCATCCCGCACGTTCACCGTAGAGGCCACCTTCGTTCAATGGGCCACGAACTGTGTCTAGGATATCCTCACCACCATTGTTTCCTTGCACCTTCCATGTAATTTTGTTTTGGGAGCCAATCAAGTCGGCGGACCCGAGACCGCGGTAGTTGTAGAAATTGCCACCCTCGGATTTGTCGTGACCGGTTGTAAAGATCAACAAAGACACCACATTGGTGGAATTATCGATCGAGGTGAAGTTAAAGTACTTAGTGTTTGATGCACCGGTGCCAGAGTAACCGCCGAGGAACTCCCCGTTGACCCAGACAGAATATCCGTATCCGTTACCACCCTGAGTGGAAAGGGTCATACCCTTGATACAAGCGCTTCCCGTAAATTCACCACGATACCAAATGCTGCCGACGTGGTACCCTATAGAAAGCGAATAAGCATTTCCGGAGTCAGAGAGAAATTTTGCTTACCATACGTATCAGCATCCAGGATGCTGTTGATTGGATCCACGCTGTTGTTGTTACAAACAGTCCAAGCAGAGTCGTTAAAGGTTGGGACACTTTCAGGAGAAGCCCAGCCGTATCGCCATTCTGCTGTGGCCAAATCGGGCAGGGTCATTCATGGGGGGGGGGTGCCGCTATAGTGCCCGTCAAGGTACCGTATGGTGTTTTTTGGTGCGTAGTAACTCGCCGTTCCAGTAGACCGACTTCACATATGACGGAGCCGCAACTTCAATGGAGGTGGTCTCATTAACACCACCGCGAAGATAGAGATCAGATCCAGATAGCTTAGCGTTACGTACGAGCCAAGGGCCATAGACGAAGACGCGATTACCGGGACTAGTCTCAGGTGCCCAGAAGAGAGCCGCGTGGTAATAGTCGGCGACATAAAGAAGCAGGTCAGGAGTGCCAGGTGCGGAGACCACAACTGGAATAATTCCAGAATGTTGGTAATTGATTTGGATGTAGGTTTCGGTTGCGTTGCTGGTGATATTGCCACTGTAGGCCTGGGCCTTAGGTTTGGATTTGGACGTGAAGCCGCCAAGAGCAATTTCACCGTACTCGCCTGGGTATGCGTACACGACGGCAACCTCACGTGAACCAACGGTAGAGTGTGAAAAGAGCTCGCTTGTAGAATACAAAATACGATGATAGCTGGTGTTATAACCGGCAGGCAAAATCTTGGAATCTAGGACAATATGAGCCTTGATATTCCAATGTGTCTCCGCAAATGCACTTACCGCGTCCGTTCAGTGTTACATAAGTACCGGGCAATTGGGGAATGGTGAACTCGCCTTCGGTGATATTGATGTTCACAGTGAAAGTTTGCTTCGTCGTAGAACTTGTAGTGGATTGTCTGAGGACATGGAATTGGGCATTGGATGAGCCGACACTCTGCAAGACGCTATCGACAATGGCACCGTTGGAAGTATTTCCGGCAAAGTATTCTGTAGTCAAGATGGGTTTCGCGGTATTCAAGAATGTTGCCTGCAGCTTGAGCTCATAATACTTTGTGGTAAGCATACGAGGCTCCGAGATTGCAGCACCATAATCGTAAGACGTGTAAACGACAGGAGCAGCCAAAGCACCCCAACTGGTACCACCATAAGTCATGTAAAGACTTTGCATTGTGATGCCTTGAGCGTAGTTGTTCTTGTAATAGACCTTGGCGAACTGTTCATTGACAAGCTCAGCACAATCAGCATAACCAACTCCACCCCAAGGATCGAAGGATCCACCTTGAAACTCGGCAAGAAAGTAAGGCTCGTCGAGGTTAAGATGAGCATAGAAGGAACGGAAGTAGGTTGGAACGTTCGAAGGCCAGCGCGTTGGATTACCGCAGTTGAATCCGAGAGGGTACGAATCGGATCCGTAAATATCAACACTGCCGGTGCCGGTAGCATAGTTACCGCCTTGGCCACCATCGTTGAAGGTGAAGGGAATGGTCAGGCTAACTTGACAGAATTTGTATTCCAGATTTTGCATGTAAGTTTGTTGACCCCCTCCAAGCTCATTCTCGATTTGAGGATGATGGGACCACCCTTGGTGATTTGAGCGGCGACCAAGTAAGGACCAATGGCCGACACCCATTGTTCCCACGCTTGTGTGTAATTTGCTCCGGTTCCTCTGACATTACCATTGGCCACATTGAGCAATCAGCCAGGGAAACCTCCTCCGTCGTCTTCGGCATTGATATAGGGTCCTGGTCGAGACATCACGGAAATTCCAGCCTCAGAGGCGATCTGAAACAATTTTTGGAGATCGCGCACACCAATGAAGTCGTAAACACCACTTTTGGCAGAGTGAAATCCCCAATTGAAGTAGATTGAGGCTGCAGTGAAACCAGCAGCAGACATCTTCTCCAAGACATCGAGCCAAAGGGATGGAGAAGGTAGACGATAGTACTAAACGCGTGTCAATGATTACATGATTGTCAAGGTATGTCGACTTACGTGGAATTCTCCGCTAAAATGGAAAAGTCGTTCCTCGTTGATTTGCAGCGAGTACTTGTCCCATGTCACCGGCCCAGTGTTGTTAGAGCTGGTGGCAGGGATAGAACGGCTGTTAAGATGTTGGATAGACGCCGCATTGGCTCCATTAAGCGTCGCTATAGCAGCAGCGATGCTGCCGAAAATAGAAAGCGGGCGCATCTGAGGCCACGGGGCACATGGATACCTTCCATTACCCTTTCTTAAATATAGAATAGAAGAATGGGAAGTCTCGGAGATTATTCTCATATACCGTGCGCAATCCGGCGGCGCATCCTTAGACGTGAGAACAGTGTAACACGTGGAGATGAGACCCCACTCAAATTCCGGTTGTGTGTAACGCGGCCCTGAGCTATGATGGTGGGGCGATCCCTCGGATCAGGAATCTATCATGTTGTACGTGAAATGACTCGCCATCAATTAGGGGATGGAGATGCATACTGTTTTTAGACCATGTTGAACTCGGGATTGAAGTTTCTTCGAATATGAGCTGGAGCCATTCCACCTTATATGTACGGTGCTTCCACTTTTGGAGCAGCTCAATTTCCAGCTCCTACGAGGCGGATGAGATCGTCTCCCTGCCACACGGAATCTATGTCCCCAAAAGGGGAAATTTGCGATTGGATGATGGTGGGGAATTGGCCTTGGTCCCCTCGATCTAAAAGTCAACGCCAAGGACGAGCAATGTGTAACCCGAGCAAGTGATTATTCGAATATGGTTATGGGGATGGCTTTAAGCGGATCAGGACGAAGCAGCAAAAAATATGAAGCAGGCTACGACGCTCATCGAGAAACGAAACGTGAATCCATGGCGAAGCTGCAAAATTACAACGTGCTAGGAAATATCCGTGGCGTTCTATTGCGAGATTGCCCAGCGCTGATCTACCAATGCATGACGATCAGAAATCCCTAAAACCACATTCGAATAGCAGACTTTCATTTGTAAGAAAGGTTGTTTGAGAGAAGCATTGCGCCTTTAAAAGAGGGTATTCCGAGCTCCTGTCTTGTCGTCGACGGCGTTGTTCAAGTCTAATGCTCTCTTCCTCGTAGAATCCGTTTAGAAAACTCGTACACACTCCAACTGATCGCCGTGCTTGGCACACGACCGAAGATTGGAGGCTTCACACCTCTGTACAGTACCATAACGTTCCCAGATGATCGTAAACGCCTCCTTCAATCCGGAGCGGTTCCTGATCCGCGGGTCTGTCAACGTGCCTCTCGTCTGTACTTTTCAGATTGTGCGCGGCGACTCGGACATGATTGCTGGACTCGAAACCATTCCCCCTTCGGACCTGTCTGGATGTCTGTGACCTCCGCCGCCTTGGTCTCGAAATTCGGCAGATAGCGCATTTTCATCTGGATCGGCACGCTTATTATCACTGCTGGAGGTGAACTTATGCTCAACGACTCATGCTATTGGGGGAACAAATCGGTTATCTTTTGATCACTGGTGTTGGCTGTGGATGTTGCATTCAAACGCTCACCATTGCCGCTCAGACCTTCGTGCATTACTTGTCCCCGCGTTTAGCATTGCCATCATTACCTGTTGAGTAATTTCTTCCGTAGCGTCGGAGATATGTTCGTTATTGCTATCTCCTCAGCTTTGTCTTCGATAACTCGCTCGCTAATCATTTATCGAAAACACTCGCGATGAACTACTACGACATTCCCATCACCGGTGCTGAACAAGATTTCGAGTTTGTTCCTCAAGTCCAGGATCCAGCTGCTCAACTCGCCGTTATTCAAGACTATGTCAATGCTTTACCCTCGCTATTCCTTTTGGTGCGGCTGCTTTCCTGTACGGCCTGTTCGTTCAACACTTTGAACTCAAGACGACTATTGGTGGACGTCCGCCCGAACCTGTTGCTGAAACAACGGAACCAGCGGATGCGGCCGATCTCGGACGTGGTGTGACAACTGAGACAGCCGACTCTGTCAATACACCGACGGTGGTCTCTGAATGAAAACAACCAAAAGATTGAAACCGGCGTTTCAAAAGGGAAGGCAATAGTAAAGAAACCAAGGCCGTCTAGTTATCGCATCAAAATGCCGACGCACCTAGATCCGTCGGCTATGGACACTCCATACACGATCAACGGCGTCATGTTCACAGCCGACCAGGTGGACAAGTAAGTCATCTCTATAGGGACCACGAGAAACCATGCGGCTCGCAATTAAGGCGCTAAGGATGGAGTTCTTCCACAGACGCAGGAAGCACGCTCTCATTCAGATTCGCTCAATGTGAGGTTCCAACGCTGCACTTCCGGCAGAAGGTATCCAAGCAAACATGCGCTTACTATTGCCCAGACAATGAGCACCCACTACTTCAAGTTGGCCAGAGGTAAAAGTTTGATCTGCGCGAAATGAGTCTCCTTCCATAAACAACTATCTGTGTAAACAGCGATTAACCGAAGCGTTTGGGCGTTTGGGTTCCTCCGATGTATATTGGCATGCCTAGTACTAACGCCAAGTAATTCGTTTGTTAGCTTCCGAAATGCAGCCAGCAAAAACTCCTCCAAGTGTAAACAAAACCGCCAAGTCCTCTATGCGGAAAAATAGATAAATGCAAAGTCTTTTTTGAAGTCTGATCTTGATATGAAAACATGAACGCGAGAGCGAACGGCTTCGACTTTTTTATTTGCTCAAGTACAGTCATATGGTTGAGAACCATGCGTGTCTCGCGGTATTGACCAGCTCCACAAGTGCGTGGAAAACATCCGGCGGCAGGCCATGTTTAGCGCTATCAAACAGTAATTATCCGCACTACCCTTCCTATGGTCACACAAAGTAAGTCGATCGCTGCTTTAGCAAAGTCGCTAGCACCACTCAAGGGTGCATTATTGCGGGTTCCCTTTTTTGATCTTGTACATTGAGCTCGACCAATCAAATTGTCGGCCTTGAACAAAGATGTTTGTACATTCAGTTCAGTTGTATACCCTAACAGTAACCCAGATGCCACCCGTTCTCTCGGCCATTTACTAGGACTCGAGAGGTTAGGGGATATTCTTTTAACCGAAGTTTTCCTAAAAAGTTCCGATAAGCTGATCGATAAGCGATGAAAAATACACCCCCGGAAATGGTTATCTTATCTGTTTATGGAACTCCTGGAAATGAACCATTGTTGCCTGACGATCCACCGAATGGCCCACGTGCAGAAGGATTCTAGAGAGAGAAAGAGAAAGAGAAGAGAGATAGTGCGCTTGGCACCACGTGTAGTCGACTCCTAACCCTACCCTAACCCTCACCCTCACCTTCCTAATCCTAATCCTAATATGCCTCATACGAGCCGCCAAAAGCACAAAAACAATCTTTTAAAGCGGAGTTTAATTATGAACAATTTATATACACACACAGTAATACGATACAGTACCCCACTGTTCTCTTTCACTTTGTTTCGAACTCTGTCACAATACTGTTTCGGATAATCGTTCTATGTTAATCTACAAAAATCCCATGAAATATGGTCTTGAGTCCCGTATTTCTTTCAGTCATTGAATGTTGCAATTTTTTTCAATGACAGTCAGCAAAGTTTGTGTCGCGCACATTGCATGAAAGGTGCGACCAATTCAATTTCGTGCAATTTTATATGCACCTTGCTAACGAGAGGATGGTGAAGAGATGGCTTTGCGCATAAATTTTCCTAGGTCATTGGCGCTTTCGCTTAACTTGTCCCAGCACGGCCTCTCTTAACATTTGTTGAATCGTCGCCGTGAAAAGCAGGTCGGCGTTTGTGGAGTCGATTTTTGCGAAATGCTGACTGTCTTTTGGAGCTTCGACTTTGTCTTGTATGTCGAGCGGAAAGGCCACAAACACCTGAATGATACCTTGATACCCTTGCAGAGCCTTCAATACACGTGCCTTGTGGCCTTCGTATCCGGAAAGTGCAGCTCCAGTATCGTGCACAGCGAAGAAACTTTGGGGACTAATGGTCTTGACGGCTTTGGAAAGTTCATTGGCATCCATTTTCTTCTTCAATTTTGCTTGCAGGAAGAGGACATAACGTACGGGCTTTTGCTGGGACAGCGAAAAGGATGGCGAAAATAGTCCGACCAAATCCGGCCCAGCTTGGTCTGTCGGACGGTAATACGTTGCCTTAGGATTTTCCAGGAAATCCGAAAGCTCGTACTCCTTTGACCCGAGTACCATCCTTCTGCCATTTTCAGGCAGATACTCCGCCCAAGATTGGTAAGGCAACGGCGGTGAGAATATGTCCAGATGTTGGAGCAATTTCAGGAGATGTGCTGGAAGGTATTCTTCATATAGCTGACCGCGCGTGTTTTGGTGGTGACCTAATTCTGCCATTTGCTCCAATGTGTAGTCGACCCCATAAAAGTCGTGGCCTGGGTGAGGCTGGTCCATGAAGAAGGACCAGGCTGCTTCCACATACAGTGGCTCGCCAACGATTGCTTCCAAGTGATTTGGCCCTTGCCTGACCAGACGACCGACCCCAATCTCAAATAGTGTGAGATCCTGTTCGCGAGTGACTTGGAATGGTTTTCCGTACATTTTGTAGGCCATGACTGCACGCCGTGTCAGGAGGAACATATCAGTGTCATCCACCATTCTTGGTCGCTTTTTGTCAATGTCTCCGCTAACGTTTTTGATAAGCTGCCTTTCCAGCTCACGA
This sequence comes from Bifiguratus adelaidae, assembly GCA_002261195.1. Classification (NCBI taxonomy): domain Eukaryota; kingdom Fungi; phylum Mucoromycota; class Endogonomycetes; order Endogonales; genus Bifiguratus; species Bifiguratus adelaidae. Next base: position 39,804 of record MVBO01000133.1, read on the forward strand.
TAGAAACTCCCTTCGCCACGGTCGTTGATGTACTCGTTGGTGAACTTGGCGATTGCTGAAGGCGTGTCAGGGTAGTAA
>MVBO01000134.1:0-39578 GCA_002261195.1 Bifiguratus adelaidae
AGGCGCCGGAACCACCGTGAAAGTGATGGTGTTGGGGCCCGGTTCGAGGTGTACGAGGCACTTGAAGATACCTGCATAGACAGGCCAAGCAACGGTTGGAAAGCCCTTTTGCGATACATGGATACGAGCCGGTATCTGGGGAGGTAAAGAGGTTACACGTCCGTCAACAAGAAAGATACGCTATAAAGACCACCGTGGATTAGTCGTCAAGTACACGTTCATGCCATGCCCGCGTGTGCCTGATAACTCACCTGATTCACCACGGCCCCCTCCATGGCATTGTCAATGGCAATTCCGGAATGCCTTTGGTTGGTCTCCGAGCCATAGGCAGGCGGTGGGTGATACGTTGGGTTGGGCACAGACTGTGGAAAGCCTTGTTCACCAGTACCTGACCTTGAAGGTGGGGCAATCGTGGGCCTAGGAGGAGGAGGGGGCGCTTGGTCTGAAGGTAATTGCATAAGGTTATCTATACAATTGCCTTGACAAGACAATGTCTAGGACAGCATCATCTACAATCGCAGACAGAGCGTCCATGTTGCCCTTGGCTTCTCTTGCCTTTGTACTCGAAATACTGGCATCTATAGCGTTCAATTGGATGTGATAGATCTTGTCCTTGAACGGTTGAACTTGCGCTGACGTCCAAAACTGTTGTACATCATCGTCAGGGAAGCCTTCTCGGTTGGCACAAACAACTCTTGAAGTTTCAAAGAAGGGTGTCAGCGCACGCTCGACAGCGAGTGGAAGGTAGTATTTGCCATCAAAGAGACGGATCAGGGTATCATAACCCAGGATAAAGTACAGCAAAGGCTCGCCATGAACATGTTGTCGAATAGCTTTAGCTTTGTCGGCAAACTTTGCGTGGTGAGTGAGCGCAACAGTGATTGGCGGGACTTCTGGATGGGTATCAAACACATGCTGTGCTGAAGCGATCATCATGTCCACTCTATCTTCCACGGTAGCACCTTCCAGTGCCTTGTCTGCATTCTTTGTCGAAAACAAGAGCAATACGTGGTCAAAAGACACGTCTAGCGTTGATAGCGTCGACAGCAAGAGTTGTTTGTGAGCCTTCGTTGGTGGGTTGAATGATGAATCAAGTATCGCCATGTTGTGCCTGTCATTCGACCCATGCAGACCATGCTGCAGTACCTGAGCGTCACTAGACCAAACTATCCGGAATGCGTCGTCTGATGCCGGCTCCCCCATAGCTCTCGACAAGGTTCCTTTTAGGGCAAGGGACGCTATAAACAGATCAACGCTTAGGGGAACATGAAAGGAGTTTGCATGCACGTATAAAAAGTCAACGCCGCGAAGCATTGCGCAAGGTATGAGGTGGTTCAAGAACATCAAGCGAAGCATCGACTATCTAAAGATTGAAAAGTTTACGCGTCGACGACGAATCGATATCAATGACTGTGCAGATTACTATCCCGTACAGTATCAAGACGGCGTCTATTATCAAGACGCTAGCGCTGACGATAGTGACGACGAGGCAATGGAAGTGAAGCAAATACGAAGAAAGTCAAAGCGACTGTACCTTGTCCCCAATTGGGATCCGTTGGAAGAAGCAAGGAGCTCTGAATATTACAATGAGCAGTTTGATCAATTAGCCGGGTAAGAGAGGATGCCTGTGTCCAAGTCATGGTTAAAGCTAATTCATGATAGAGAAGAACCAATGTAGAGATATTCTATTACAGTATGTGTAAAGCTGACAATTTGCACCCAATTGAGTATTCGAGGCTTGTGACGTTACTTTTTCCCATTGAACTTTTTGAGCACTTCACTACTTGTAACAGTAATGCGTCGGTCGAGTAGAGTTGCGACAATGCAGGTGGGGCCGCATAGCAATAGTGTAGAGCCTGTCAAAGCGGTTGCGAAATCTTCGAGACGCAACGGTCAGTCTAACAAGAGTGGAAAAGATAGTGAAGTTGACGACGAAAGCTCGTTCACTAGCGAAGAGAGTGACTCGACTGAGGACTATGACGAGGAAATTGGTGCTGAGGTTGCGCCAAAGAAGAGAAAGGCCACGTCATATGGGACTGACAGCGCCCAGAAGAAGCCAAAGGTGTCGGCGAAGGTGAAAATGTCAAAGATCAATAATTCGGAGGAAGTGGTCATCCGACCCAAGAAGAACAATTTATATCGCGCCCCAAGGCCGAAAGGAGCTCCCTTTGCCGATGCGCTTAATCCCGATATACTGCAATTCATGTCCGATCTTGCCTTGGACAATGATCGGGAATTCATGTTAAGCAATCAGGCAAGTAGAGACGACGTTGATAATAGGCTTTGCTAAATTAGCATCACAGGAACGATGGTTCGCCACTCGGCACGATTTTACAGATTTCGTGGGTACGATTATGAAGTCACTGCGAGAAGTTGACCCCACAATCACCGAGGTGGAACCTAAAGAGGCCATCTTTCGCTTAAAGTAAGCAAAGCTGACTGACATTTACATGCGTCTCATTCTTGTGACTAGTCGAGACCTCCGTTTTACAAACGATCTGAGACCCTACAAGACCAATCTCGCAGCTGCATGGGGACGTGGAGGCAAGAAATCTCCATTTGCTCTATACTATCTCTCAATATGTCCTGGAAGCAAGTCGTTTCTCGGCGGAGGCTTATGGCACCCTCCTAGCTCGATTCTCCACCGCATAAGGACAGCTATTGACGAAGATGCGTCCCTCTTATACGAAGCCCTTAGCACAAACGAATTTGCGAATGCCTTTGGCGAGACCGGTATCGCTGCGTTAGGTCAGGAGGATAAGCTGAAGACATGTCCAAAAGGATACGACAAGGAGCATCAAGAAATCGAGCTACTGCGCTTTAGAAGCTTCACCGTCGGTAAAGCGCTCACGGACGAAGAATTAGTTTCTCCGGGTTTCCTTGGTCGTGTGTTAGAAGCCTACGAAGCGTTGGTACCATTTATCACAGTAATGAATGCGTGGACTGGGTAATAACAAGACAATGTGCCATCAGAGTTCCCTTTCTCAGAGTGATCAACTCACACACAACCACCTTCCAGAATAGCAGGTTGTGGTCGTATTTGGCTAAAGGATATCATCATGCGGCATTTCCGAGGCGCGCGTTTCCACGAAGCGCAGATGTCCTCCAAATTGATGACGTCATGTAAATCAGGTCCAAAACCTCGAGCTTTCCATCCATCCATTTACATACTCTTTCAATCACACATCCATCATGGTAAGTACTTGCATGCAACCTTACGCTCTAGAACATACGCATGTCGACCTTCGAATCAGCGCCTGTCGATGAATAACGGTTGGATGGTTGTCCTGTGCGTTGTCTCGGCAGGCGAGGTCGAACATCGTCCTATGGCTGAGTCGTCTCATGTTGTTCAAGCTTATGCTTGTCGATGAGCGACTCTTAGAGCACGAAAGATATGCATTCAGAGTTGTTGGCTTCAAGCTTTAATCTGAATGCAATCGTCCACCATATATACATGGTTCTGACGTTTTCTTTCTGCTCAATGACAGCCTCAAGCAAAGAAATCAACTGGAAAGAAAGTTGCTCCTGCTCCTTATCCCGTGAAGAGCAAGGATTCCTCAAAGAAGCCCCAAAATCCTCTTTTTGAGAAACGCTCCCGAAACTTTAGCATTGGTAAGTTTGAGCGTCTCATTCTTTTTTCCTTTTTTTTTTTTCGAAGACCAGTTAACTTACCATCAATTTCTTTAGGCCAAGATATCCAACCCACACGCGATTTGACCCGTTTTGTCAAATGGCCCGAGTACATCCGTCTTCAGCGTCAAAAGCGCATCCTTCAACAACGTCTCAAGGTCCCCCCAGCCATCAACCAATTCTCCAAGGTGCTTGACCGAAACACGGCCACTGAACTATTTAAGCTTGCAAACAAGTATCGTCCAGAGAGCACTCGCCAAAAGACCAGACGTCTGCGAGCAGTGGCTGAGGCAAAGGCTCAAGGCAAAGAAATCCAAGACGAGAAACCCATCGTTGTCAAGTACGGCATCAATCACATCACTGCTCTCGTCGAGGCGAAGAAGGCACATTTGGTGGTCATCGCCGACGACGTTGATCCCATTGAGCTTGTCATATGGCTTCCTGCCCTCTGTCGCAAGATGGGTGTCCCATACTGCATTGTTAAGGGCAAGGCTCGTCTTGGAACCGTGGTCGGCAAGAAGACTGCCACGGCCGTTGCCTTCACAGAAGTGAAGCCTGAAGACAAGCAAGCTTTGGCCACTCTTGTATCAGCCATTAAGGCTAACTATAATGACAAGTACGAAGAACACCGCCGCACATGGGGTGGTGGTATCATGGGTGCTAAATCCCAAGCCATGATGGCTAAGCGTGCTGCTGCTGCTGCTAAGGAAATCGCAGCTAGACAATAAAAAATAAATTGTGACGTCATTCACATCCTCTGTTTTTGCGCGCGTTTGAACAGTGTTTGTTCGCATGGAAGCGGAGAACCATAGTGTACGGCGTGAGCGAGATACAAGTAGACGAGTTCGTCCTTACAACGTTGAGGATAGGCATGTAGCGCGACATAGAACCGAGGTAAGCTTGGACAAGGGACACGCGGCCATTACGCAAAAAGGCTTAATCGCAGGTATTAGAACGACCCGACTACGGGCATTTTCAACAAGTTGTGGGGTGGTATAAAGTCGTTCTTCTTTGTAGAAGACTCTCCGCAGACCGCTGGAGTCGCGCAAGAGCCAACGGTCAATGGAAACGGACGCCTTTATCCAACGATCACAAAAGTCGAATACATGCCTACGAATTTAACGACAGACGGTACGGCGAGCACGAAAGAAGACAAGGTTGAAGCGTCTGCTGCCGCTGTGTCAGAGGACATTGATATCGACACGGCACCGAATGGAATGGTACACGAGCCTGAAATCATGGAAACATCACCGCACGCGCCATCCGAATCGCCTCAGAAACCCAATCCATTGCGGGAGCGATACAAGCAGATTATGGAAGAGAAAAAGAGGTTACGACAGCGTAGTTTGTCTCGAATAGCGCAAGGTGCGTGTTCACTAGTGGTTATTCCTAACTGGCGATTAGCTCACGGTAATCTCTAGAGAGTCAATCAGTGAATGGTCAATCCATTGATAGCATTTCACGGTCTGCTTCCCCAGCACCTGATCGCAAAGCAAACCTTCGCAAGAATGCACATAAGATCAAGGCTCCTGTGCTGAAATATTACGGGCCCGGCTGGAGTATGGACTCGAATCCATACGTCAAGGCGGAGCGTGAATTGGAAGCGCGCATACCACAAAAACGGTTATTGAGCGAGTACGAGATACCTTCTGGGAAACGTTACAAGGAAGTTGGCGAGCCTAAAATCACGCAAGCCGCCTCTGTCGCAAAAGAAGAAGACAAGGAGAAGACGGAGCCCACGAGTAAAACTACGCAAACTCTCATAGAAATCCTGCAAAAAGCCAACGACGAGGCAACAAAGGTAAGCAGGCTATACTTGATTGAGAAGTTTGTTTTTGGCGGTCGCTGAGTTCTACATTAGAAGCGCAAGCGTGAAGAAATCGCAAATCCCTACATTGCGAAAAACACTTGGTTGAGCAAAGGTGCAAAGGCATCTACATTACTGGTATGTTAAACTGCTAATTGGGTGGGAGGCTCAGAAATTGATATCATTGACAGGAGCATCACCGCCCACCCAAGAAGAGGCCCCCTCCAAAGCATGTGACTACCAAAGTGTCCAAGTCAACCACATCTGCCCTCGAGCAAATTGCTCACGCCGTTCCTCCAAGGCCAAAGGTAAGTCTGAGAAATGCAAGCATTTACGCATGCACCTATTGGTGACTATAGGCCACTGGCGTGGTGCTGGAGGAAACAGTGACCAAGGAAACTATAAACCTACGCGAGAAGATGCCGACCAACGAAACTGGCTTTTCATTTTCAAAGGTAAAGAATGTCTGGCCCATTGCGATGTTTGCCAACTGTCTTCTCCAATGTACCAGACACAAATATCCGTTGCAAGTGCATTTCCATCTTTCACATCAACTCTCCCTTCCTCATCTGTCTCGCAAAGCACGCAAAACCAACCACTGCCCACCTTTACCATTCCTCCCAGCTCGCCTTCTAAGCCGTCAAAGAAGCGAAAAGAGTACTCTGATGATGAAATGAGTGAAGCTCCCGTCTTTGCATCCAAGCACCCAGGAAATAGGTCGCAGACACTGGGTGATCTAAAGGCAAAGGTTGCCGAGGTAAGTCCATCCGTATTAACCGATCATGTCTGACGTTGAACCTGTCGATAGTGTGCGATAGACGACCTTCCAAACTTCAATTTCCAAACTGTTGAGGATGATGTCTATGATTCCGCCGCTGCATCAAGAGTGGTTGACTTGGATGAATCCAAGCTGCCTACCTTCGATCTGCTCTCATCCGACTCGTCACCTTCATCGCAGCAAACCCGTAGTACACCTCCCTCTTCACCTGAGCTGCCAAAAATTAGTGGATCCTGGGCCGATGCTGGATGGAAACCAACGACATCTGCTGGATGGACATGTCCGACATGCGGTATATCAAATCAAATCAATGCAACCAAGTGCATTGCCTGTGAAACCGATGCCCCCGTAATAAACAAGAACAAGGATCCGACGCCAACATCGGAAAATCAAGCTTCTTGGGCTGACGCTGGATGGAAGCCAATGGCTTCGTCCGGTGGCTGGACGTGCCCTGTCTGTTCAGTCTCCAATGCGAGCGGCGCCACTAAATGTATTGCTTGTGAAACAGATGCACCATCCCAAGAAAAGGCGAAAGCCGCTCAACCGAAAACGTCGACCAATTCTTGGGCGGATGCCGGGTTCACGTTCAAGTCATCCAACGGTTGGACCTGCCCCGTGTGTAGTGTCAGTAACGCAGCGGGCACTACGCAGTGCATTGCATGCGAAAGTCCTGCCCCTCAATCCAAGCCTTCAACGGCAACGACGGCAACCTGGGCTGATATTGGATGGAAGCCACAACAAGCGGCCGCCGGGTCTTGGACGTGCCCGATATGTAGTGTGTCCAACAATGCATCGGCTACTCAATGCGTGGCGTGCGAATCTCCGAAGCCATAAAGCTGACCTTTTCCGACGATCCATCACGTTCTACCTTGCAGTATAACCTGTGTATTGGCGCATAATATAAACAAGTGCGATTGATCGGTATCTCCTATACAAAACCACATCTATTCGAGCTCATGCGATGACACATCGTCCTCGATGTCTACATTTTCATCTTCAAATTCGCTCGCAGACTCTTGATAGTCATCCAAGTCGTCTTCGGTAGCCGCTCGCCGTTTGCCTTTACGGTCTTCATCAACTTCCAAAGGCTTGTTCGGATCTAATAAAGCAAACATTAGAAGGCTTCCAATGTAAAGCTTAGAGCGATATACCTTCTAAACGCGTCTTGATGAAGCGCGCTAGTTGGTTCGACATGCGCGCGATGAGCGACGACGGCTCATTGTATTTGTTGCAATTCTTGGCGATTAGATCGACATCGTAGAGTAGAGCCTGTGGTCGTCGATAAAAGCCATCGTTGACGCGTCGCTCAATCATGTCGACGCACATTGGATAAGCGACTTGAAGAAGATAGCCAGGTACCTCTTCCCAATCGACATGCTCAATGAAAGCGCCGTATTCCTCCCGATTAATGACGTACACAAAGATGTCTCGCGTCCTCTGCACCGTAGCATCATCTAGGGTGTCGCGGCTGCTGTAGAGGTCTTGTGCGCTGACGTCGCTGGGGGTCAACTCCCAAGGACTGAGATTGTCAATGCTTCCTGGTTCGGACACCCTGGAAGGAAGATTCAATTGGTTGACTGCATGCAGAGCAATGACAGCCGACCTACCATTCAACCTGGAAACATTGCCAAGGTGAAAAAGCTCCACCTGGTGGATATGAGTTCCATATTTGAGAGATATCCTGGTTGTAGCCAACAATCCGTCCAGCGTAAATAGTCTCAGCGAACAAGCCATTAATGTACTGTCCAATCTGCAGGTTGAGTTGAAGCGAAGAAAAGAACCTTGGCGCCAGTACAAGGAATTCCGGTGCACCGTCTTCGTCACAGAAGTCCACTGTGAATTCACCTTGCTCAGCCTTCCATATTGGTGAAGCTGCTCGTTGTACCACTTGTATCAAGTTGATGCAATCCAATACTTTGAATTTTACTCGGCACCACGTCGGTGGTCCTACCTGCCAATTGATACTCTTGACCTCGCAGAAGACAACCGTATCCATATTGACCCTTGGTCCATTCCGCTCGGCGAAGAAGTTGAGCATACGAGATTGCCGCAGATACTGGGCGTGTCCTTCTTTGAAATACGCAACAATGTCGCCGATTTGAGGGTGATATGGCGTGATTAGTTGTCGAGTTTCGCGTATCCAACTGGAAGGTGCGTAATCGGCGACATTGAATTTTGCCTTTGATTTTGCTTTAGAGGTGCCTTGACGCGGAGTCTGTCCGTCGGTGTCGTTATTGGCTTTCCCACTTTCAGGCTCGGATTCAGACGAAGATGATGGCTCTGATGTAAAATCTGACCCGGATTCTCGATACGTTCCCGGCACGTAGCCTCGCCGTCGTGGCCCGATCGCTTCGTCATCCTCGTCATCTATCACGAGGGTGCGCCGTTTCTTTGTGTTTTGAGGCCTTCCTTTCTTCGCTGATTTCCGTTTCCAGCCATTAGAACGATTTCTCGTCCTTCGGCTAGTAGACGAGCTCGGGCGAGCTCTGGTATCGCTGTATCCACCGTCATCATTTTCAATCCATGGAACTTCATCCGTGTCGTCATCGTTCAGATCTTCTGGAATTTCGAGATCGGTTTCACTAGCGGTGCTGCTCTCTTCTGAAGACTCTTCTGCTGCTTCAAAGTCGTCATCTTCACTGTCGTCATGCAACGGCAATAGTGGCAGATCGTTGATGACGGTATAATCCGGCTCTTCTTCGACTTTCTTCGTCCGAGCCCAATCTTTCCTTTGCCGTACTATTTTGTTCTTGTCGATGGGTGTGATCTTTGCGATGTGGGCGAGTTTCAACCTTCGACACCTTTGTAAGTTCCAATTTCAATGTTGGATTGAGAACACTTACTGATTCTCCTCCGCCTCGTATTCGGCCAAGCGCTGCGCTTCTTCCTGTTCGAACTTGCCATCCACTAATTTGAGCGGAATATTTCGTCCTACCAACATGATGAGTCTCTTTACGGTTCGCAAACTGTAAACTGACTCACCGTAATTTTCTGGGAGTTGCTTCGAATACTCTAGCCCACCCCAGTTCAACACAGGACCGTGCGGTATGAGATGCGGTGGTATCTAACAAACCATAAGCCTCACGTCCAACATCAAGGGTCTTTGCGTACCTGTGTCTGCTCATCCACACAATACAGCCGCTCATCAAAACGCAATGGGAAGTAATCTGTTTCGAATTGCTGGCCTGAGAGAGCCCTGCTGGCCGCTTCAGCGTATGCTTCCTTGTCTCGACCAACACCGTATAAGGAACTCATGCCGTCGGTGTCCACAACCACAAACAGATCTCCTGCAATTGCGGATGTTAGTGGATCGCATTCATTTGGGTGTTGGCACGAACCTTCATCAGCAAACTTGCACTCCAACCACATCTTGTTGTTCTCATGCTGAACGTCTACGTGGAGTAATTTTCAAATGGTGCTCTTGTTATGCAAATGTGGTGCCACTTACACTTAAATTGCTCCCCAGTATAGATGTCCCACATTATTATCCTTCCGTCGTACGATGCTGATAATAATATTCTCGGATCTTTTGGATGGACATCGATTGCGTATGTTTCGTCGGTGTGGCCGACTAAGGAACGCACCAGCTTACCCGTTAACGGATCGAACACCTTAATATCTGCTTCACATTACGCACCGTTCTTATTGCAAGTTTCCCACTTACCTCCATACGAGGTTGCGACGATCGCTAAATCATCATCAAGACTCCAAATCAAGTCGGTAACCTTGTTTGGATATTTGAAAACGCCATTCTCCCACAAACCCCCATCTATGGCCTCCACTGGCCGCTGTGGGGCTTGCTCCCCGTTTACTACCGCATCGGCTACTATGGTTGCTGCCAATTGGGCTTGTTGCTGAGCTCGCTCTCTTTCATGTTTCTCAACAACATATTGCGGGGGATCCTCTTTCACATCAACTATATTGCGCGTCGCGACATTAGACTTGACCTCGCAAATCTGCATATACGAGGTACTCACGTATTACGCAGCTCCATGGCTCATTAAGTATCATAGACCATACACGCGCCGTTCCGTCGACAGATCTGTCTTAGTTTAGCGATACCAATCTACAAAAGGCGAATCGACTTACCCTGACAAGATCCTATTCCCGCTGTGACTATAGGCGAGATCATTTACATCCCCCTTGTGGCCTTCAAGTTGACCAATCAAGATGGGACCGTTACCGGGTTGAAATTGTGGCCCTGGAGGTTCTTGAATATGCGCCTTTGGTGGTCTTCCACGTGGCCGTGGTGATGATGCACTTTCGATCATAATATTTTGCGCGGACAGAATCATCTCTGGAGTTGCGACGGTCGAGAATACTCGCACGAAACCGTCGTCGCCTGCTACAGCAAACTGTGTTCCAGTTGCGTTGAAACTTCCGCAGTGTAGCTCATCCTTTGCTTTAACACGACAGGCGAGGACCACCGGGTCTGTCTCGAACTTGAGGGTGTCCCTATCCCATTTCCAAATTCGAGCGTTGCCGTCCTCCGCTGTGGCCAGTAGATATCGTGTTGCTGCTTTTGGCGACGGTGAGAATGAGACTGTCAAGAATGGTTTGCGCTTGTTGTTCGCACCCAACGGATTCATTAAAACCGCCACAGGTGCAAATGTCTTCAAGTTCCAGATTCGAATAATACCATCGGTTGCTGCAGCGGCAATCAGTGTGTTCTCTTCATTAATAGCGATATCCGCAATCACGTTCTGATGTCCTCGAAAAGTATGGATAAGAATGCCCGTGCGCGCACACCATAGCTTTACAACCCAATCGTCACTTCCCTGTGGGACATGTGAGCACCGCAAAATGTCCTGTGAAGTTCCCTATAACCTACCGTTGCAAATCGTAAACCCGTCCTATCAAAGACCACGTTGAAAGCTGGATACCTGTGTCCAGATATTTGCACAAGCTACACGTGTGGTAAGCCTTACATTTTACTGCAATAGCGCAATGACTCACCAACTCATATTCCTTGCCAATGTAGGTAGGCGGTTGCTTTGGGGAAACCGAACGACATCCGATTTCACGCAAGCTCAATGCTTCCGCTGCGCCAATCGGTATAAGAATACATCCGATCCAAAGATCCCGCAAGCTTACCTATATTAGTGCGCCCCAGATACTTGCGACCCTGCGACGAGAGAAATGTATTGTACGCTCTCCAGCCTGATTTGCCACTAACTGGTCCGACATATTCTCCTCGAAGGACCCGCGTATGCACGGAATCCTGTCTAGTAGAGGCTCCGTCATGAAAACCCAAGACCGAAGTGATATTTTGCGCCGGAGGTGGGTAGAGTTCGTTCGCGGCCTTGATGAATTGTGTAAAGAGGGTGTGGAGATGTGCAGAGTCGATATGCTTATATCTTGCATCCTAAAGATTCACGAACACGCCAAGGCAATAGTCAGAGTATGCCTCTTTTAGAGATACCAGGTCAAGAGACATACCAACTCGCACGCAGTGAGCACATGAGCTTGGCCTTTCCAGTCGTATCGCTTAGGGGTGAGCCAGTAATTCTCCGCAAGGTCATCCTTTAGAGCAGCAGCTGCCTTCCGACATTGCCCCGTCTCCAGGAATCTGGAGATTAGGTAGTATAGCTGCAACGATAACGGCGTGAACTCAATGTGCGTGACCTTGGCTTTGATGTGATCTACACATTACCTCTATAATGCGGGAAAGAACGAGTTAGCAAGCTTATATACTAGCCGTTAATGACACTCCAAGGTCATTCCGCTCACCTTGCTCCAGATTCTTTTCCATGTCTATTGTCAAGGCTTCATGGTCAAAGTGGTGTGTAAGCGCACAATGAAATTTCTACTCTGAGCGAACGCGTCTTTATATTCAGACATTGCCTACATAGACACGTCCTGAAGCTACTCCCATGGCTAGTCGATGCAAATCTTCTTCGACGCGTACTGAGCCAACGGTGATGGGAAGGGCAATTGTATCGAGTGAAATAGTGCGACCGAATCGCGTCTCAAAATCTGCATAACGTTCGGAACCATCGGAAGAGAGAGTGATCAAGGAAAATGTGGATTCAACATGTACTGGCACCTTTTCCACGCGTTGCGATGTTTTACGCCTTCCATCGTTTTGCCCTCCGTGTCTGTCAAGTTCAGTGACCTTCATTTTGACCAAAATTTCGTAGGTGACCGCGAGGACGTTGAAGGTCGTGTCAGCATGTATTGTATATCCGGCCTCTGATGGTACGGCTATCAGATCCTGCATATCAAACACTATCTTCCGTGCTTTGATTGCATCATTGACGTGACCTTTATCGTCTTCTTGAAAGTCAGCGTTGACCGGATCCTGAAAATCGCCATCAAAGACGCCAATCACACTGTTTAGTTGCTAGTGTCCAGTATACTGCCATCGTTCCCTTGTTTGATCACTCTGTGATTTTGGCTTGTATGCTGACGCGTGCTATTGCGATTTTGGACCGGTTTGAAAGACAGACAACTATCGGAATTGGCTCGCCCGGAAGGACAGCGCGTTGCTTTAAGTGAACAGAATACTCCAGGTACTCAATCACCGTGTCGCAGGGAATCGTAGGTGCTTTGCAGCTACTTTTTCCTCGAAGAGGTGATGTGGGATCGTTGATTGAGTCAACTGAGCGTGTGATCGTTCGACATAGGGACGATGTCAATTGTGTTGATAGAAATTTGGACCCGGTGGGTAAGAGAGGAATAAATACAATTTGGCAGTGCGTTGAGATGGATTTGGTTTCGAGTGTCTCCAGGCATATGTAATCGACCTGCGCGCTGAGTGTGTAGACAACATCGAAACGCTCATGTCGAAATGAAGCTGGCAAACTGGATGTATAGGGAATGTCTTCCAACCCCCGAACCCGAGCTTATCATGTATGCATTTTCGTGATCATGATGTCTTTTACAAACAGAGCAATATGCAGGTTTGATTCGGGGGCAGCTTGTAGCGGATGTGATACATTTTCGGTTGAAGAAGGAAAGCTTTTTGTGTCGCTTTCTTGCATGGAGAGACGCCGAATGGTAAAATTTTGTTGGAGTAGATGATATCGAGGCCATGCGATGTATTGTCGAGCGTGAATAGCTGGGTATAGGTATAGGTAGCTCTGAGGCGCGACGGATGGGAGAAGTTGAGTCGTCATAGACTCGTTCCCAACCGTCTCCATCATTCGTGTTGATCTCTCGAATCTCGTCGTCACTTTCGCTAGGATCCTCATGAAGATCTGCTAACGTTGTGCCGCGTGTGCGAGCCACTTTTTGACGCTGCAGATCACGAAAAAAAGACATTGATGTGCAGAAGAAGGACATACGTTCCGCGTTCAATGTTGCTCGAGGAATGGAAACGCTTCCCACAAGAGAAATCTTCAGTTCTTGCACTTGGACGAGGGATGACACGTCAAGTAGCAGAAAGCCTTCAATGGTCTGTCCAGGGAAATACACCGGTAGATTTTGCTTCGTATGCGATAATGCAATTTGTGGGGGCATGCTCGCGACTTTTGGCTGTTTCTGCGCTATCATTGAGACGTGTCGGTCCCTCGAGAGGCTGCCAAAGGACGTCAATTTTTTGAGGGACGGCTGCCTCTTCAGCCTCTCAATCCGCCGAGGTTCGTCAAACATTGTTGCATGGTTGGAAACTCTCAAATCCCCCATCTCCTATTTACAAAGGCCAGATTGGACAAATCAAGCGCAGAACTAGAAATAATGCCTGAGCCAAGGGACGACGCGAGGTTACAGAACAGCCGGTCTGGACGCTCGATGATTCCTTTTATATCGACCCAAGTGTCCCCCACATAGTTGACTACCTCAAACCAGTTTCCAAGTCGTCAGGGGGTCAAAACAGGTGGATCTCACGGACTTTGGCGGCGTGTACTGCAGAATGACAAACAGGGTCTGCTTTGCGCTGCGGTGGTACAAAGTGGCACTCCCCAAACACAAAACCTTTTCATATCGCAGATTATGCAACACAGAAACTGGGCGCCTTCCTGGTCGTGAGGGACTCGCCTGTCTTACCCTGAATGCACCAAGGATCGACAAATCTTCCTGCGAGCTGGAACGCCAGTGGCCCACAAAAACCGTTCGTTATGTGAGGCTGGATCTAGATGATACTTTATACAATCCAGTGAAGCTGTGGACATATAGCTATCTCTCTGCGTATTCATATCTCTTGTCATTGCCTTGCTCACCTGTCAATGCACCAGCATTTGTCTAGAAGCGTCCATCCATGCGAGACTAACCCTAACCCTATCTCATTATCCATGGGCGGCTTTCGTCCTTCGCGTCCTTCCATCTTGCTTGCTCTGCTCCTTGACTATCGAGACGGCCCCATTCCACTCGTTGTTGCTGTAACAGTCTCGTTAGCAAGTTGTCATAGCCAAGCAGTGATCTCTTTTGGTCACAACGTTGTGAGCTGTGAGATATTAGCTGCACCGTTCGTTTTGTTATTCGCTCTTTATCAACAAGACTTGCGTGTTACTCGCTTTACCCGAGAAGTGGGCATTGTGTAGGTTTTGATGGATCCGTATTATGAGCAGCAAACTGCTCCGGAGTCAACGAGAGGACTGTTCGATACTCCGGTGAACGTGGTAAGTATGGGTTCGGCAAAGGTAAAGGTTTACCTTCTTTGGAGACCTTGGCGCAAGTGACCTGTTCGAATCAGGCCTGATGGGACATGGCCAACGATACTACCTGAAGGCTTCGGAAGACCATTTTTGAAGCTTTGCAACAGATTTGGTTGCATTTACTTTGGTCACACACAATCCCCTGTGGACGAATCAGCTGATGACGGATATGGATACTTATCGCTCTGCCCTTGTTTGTTAGACTCCACGCACAACACAGAGCAAGAGGCAAACTACTGCAGACAAGAGACGCTCGATTATTATTACGCCCAGCGGCATGCGACGTGATGATGGAGAAGTGCAACTCGAAGACCAGGCATCTGGATTGCGAACGCATCGACGCACCGGAAGTGCATTCTCAAGGGACTCCATGCCATCAAGTGCTGTCTTTAACAATCGGCAAATTCCCGGCACTACGACGTACAGCGAGCAGCGCAATGCTACCGATGCCGACAATACGCGGAGAAATAGTAAACGTGTGAGCAGAAATTTTGGCCAAGAAGCAGCTTCTGAAGGCACCGCAATGGACAATCTGCAAAACATCATCACTACCTTGAAAGGATTACCTCCACGAGGTCAGGAAGGACAAGAAGAGGTGCAACCGCAACAAAGACGTCCTCAGCAGAGGCGAACAGGAGGTGATGCCGAGTACGAGGACCGGAGCACATACCAGATGTCTGATCAGGAACGGGCGGCCGAACGCCGTGATAAGCGTCGCAGCATCCTTGAACTTGGCAAGAACAGATTTCGTCAAGCTGAGGACGAGTCTGAAGGATACACCAGTCGTGAACAAGCAATCGCTGAAGCTGAGGCGAAACTCATGGGCACTTATGTACCTTCGGAGGAGCAAGCGCAGCAATATGTAGACAGCGAAACGCTTCGTTTGCGTCGGCTCTCAGAGCCTAGTAACCGAGCTCAAGGGGTGCAATCTTTCCAGGATGCGAGAGACAAAAGGCGATCTGTCAACTTATCGAGCCTCGCCGAAAATGCTACCGGCTTGCAAAAGCTTGGTCCAAGCCAACATGGGCTGCCCCCACTTAGTGAAGGCTATGATGATGGCAATACGTTGCGGCAGGTTCCACCCAGGAACAGAAGGATACAATTCAACAAGCCGTTGAATCTCGTCCCTGAGGATAATAGTGGCCGAGTAGCGAACAAGAGATCCTCGCGCAACTTTGACTCCGACTGGAGATCAGGTTGGATAGAACCATGTTTGAAATAGAGCAGACTAACCTTTCTGTTGTTAGGGTCCTACAGCGCACAGCAGTCTCAGCAAGCTGCTTACAATAACCTTGTTTACTCTCCACGCAACTCTAAGTTCAACATTGTACCATTTACGCCAAATCGTGTTTCGTTTGCTCGTGATGATGCCAATCCAAACCAGAGACGACCATTATTCACTGCACATCTTCCATTCTCTGCGTTGACACCATTATTGAAGTCTCGACAACTTATTAGGGGACAGTTGCGTGTTAACAAGCGGAATCGATCGGACGCCTATGTGATGTCGGAGGATTTGGACGCCGATATCTTCATATGTGGATCCCGAGACCGTAATCGTGCGTTGGATGGGGACGTCGTTGCGGTGAAGTTGGTGGATGTTGATAAGGTTCTGCGAGAGAAGAAGGATAAGGAAGAAGCAAAGATCGCACGGAATGGTGGTCAAGCACGCCAGAGAAAGCCAGATGACGAAGATGAGACGGAGATATATCTTGAAGGAGATGACAACGTCGATGTTGTCAAGCCAAAGTACTGCGGTGTTATCGTTGCTGTTTTAGAGCGTCCTCAGAATCAAATGTTTTCGGGTATGCTCGGTCTATCTCGTCCGAACAACAAACGAGCCGCAGAAGGGAAAACCAATGACGATAGCGAGGAACGAAAGGATACACCGAGAATTGTTTGGTTCAAACCTACCGATAAGCGGGTGCCATTGATTGCCATTCCCATCGAGCAAGTACCCGAAGGCTTTGTGGAACATCATCAAGATTTCGCGAATCGTCTATTCTTGGGATCCATCAAGCGTTGGCCGATTACATCTTTGCATCCCTTTGGTACCTTGGAGAAGGAACTCGGCAAAATGGGTCAATTGAATATCGAAAGTCAAGCGTTGATGGCCGATCACAATATCACTGACACCGAATTCGGTGAAGCAGTGCTCAAGTGCTTGCCTGCTGCTCCCTGGTCCATCCCAGAAAGCGAGAAGTCCGCGAGAAGAGACTTCAGCGGTGATACAATGTTCACTGTCGATTCCCCTGGTGCCAAATATCTGGAAGACGCCTTATCCATTACTTCGCTTGGAAACGGCAACTTCGAAGTCGCTCTTCATGTCGTGGATGTGTCCTATTTCATCAAGCCACAAAACCCTCTGGATAAAGAAGCGCGCAACAGGGCCGTCAGCACGCAATTGGTCGAGACTGTGATTCCTATGCTTCCTTCTCAATTGACGGATGAACTGTGCAATCTATATCCCGGAACTGAGCGGCTTGCCTTTTCGATTGTTTGGAAAATGAACACGGAAGGACAGGTGCTTGATACGTGGTTTGGCAAGTCTATCGTTCGGTAAGTAGCGCGGCTGCAGGTATCCAGAAGTGCTCAATCTGACACGTCCATAGTTCTTCTGCAAGGTTGACTTTCCACGATGTGCAACAAGTTCTTGATGGCAAGGATGTCGAAGGACTGGCTTCAAGTGAAGATCTCAAGAGAGGCATTTCGGATCTCAATGTCTTTGCTAAGAAGCTTCGATCGGCTCGATTTGACAGTGGCGCTCTTGCCCTTGACGAGATCAACCTGTCGTTTGAACTCAATGAGCAAGGCGAACCAGTTTCCGTCTCCCTAAAGAAGGAGACCGACGCTGACATTCTCGTCAATGAGTTCCTGCTTCTTGCCAATATCAGTGTGGCTCAGAGGATATCTAGTCACTTCCCAGAGCAAGCGCTTCTACGACGCCATCCAGGCCCCCTCGATCGTCGGCTGAACCAGTTCCTCGATTACGCTTCGCGACTCGGATATGATTTTGATGGCGGGAGCGCTGGAGGTCTTCAAAGGTCTTTCAATTCTATTCAAGATGCCGGTAACAGGCAAGTTCTTGAATTGCTCGCAGGCAAGGTTATGCAGAAGTCGAAATACTTTTGCACCGGCACGCTGGACATCATGAAGTATCTTCACTACTCGCTGAATGTACCGCTCTTCACGCATTTTAGCGCCCCTCTCTCCCGATACGCTGATATTGTCGTCCATCGGCAGTTGCAAGCCGCACTTGAAGGTGAAAAGAGATTCTATCTCGATCGAGACACGGTCCAAAAGACTGCCGCATACTGCAATACGAAGATGGCGAATGCAAAGTTGGCGGAGGAAGCGAGCAAGCAGCTCTACCTGAGCAAGTATCTGGAAGACCTCACTTCTAACAGGGGTCTGGTGACCCGCCAAGCTATCGTAATGGCGGTGCTCGAGCAAGCATTCGACATTGTCGTCCCTGACTTCGGCCTCGAGAGAAGGGTTCACTTGGACAATTTGCCATTGAAAGCCAGCAAGTTTGACGCGGCCTCCTATGAGCTTACTCTTTCATGGGAAAAGGGTGCCGCCGTTGCTCCTCAACACGATCAGACTCAGGAACCAGGCTATATCGATACAAATGACGGAAGCGATGTAGAAGATGAACTCACATACACATCGACCAATGACGCAAGCGACACTTCCAAACTCACTGACAATGTTCGGAAATTGGCAGTCGAGGAAAGTAAGGCCGACAGCCACGACACTCCGGATGACGATCATGAGACTGATCAAACGATACTGCCTTTCACGAAATTGACTGTGGGCATCACCATCGATAAAACAAAATCCCCGCCTGTAATCAAGGTCCTACCTGTCAATCCAACATCATAAGATGGAATGCATTTGATACGCGTTACGTCATCATTTCTTTTGCCTTTGAAATACAAACTTCCTTATATGGTAACTCTTCAAATTGAGCGAGCAAAGGTCCGTATCATCGTTTGGGACACCTACGATGGAGGTGTACGAGAATCGTGTAGACTCCTTTTATCAGACAGAAAAGCCCTTCTGGCCATACCTTCATGATACCACATTCAAAGCGCGTCCACAAGATGTAAGTTTTCTAGTGTGAAAATTACCCTGAGGCATCGTTAACCTGGACATTCAACCTCTTTTACAGTTTGCTCGAGCCGGATTCTATTTCGACCCATCCCCAGACTCTGATGATAGTGTCCGATGCTTTATATGCGGGAAGAGTATGGAAGCCTGGGAACCAGACGACGATCCACTCCAAGAACACTCTGCGCGAGCGCCTGGGTGTCCTTGGGTTCAGTTGGGATTTCCGGTAGCTGCGGAGGCGCGCATGGCGTTTACGGACGCGGATGTTCTCAAGGTAAACCTTAAAGACGAAAGAACTTTCCCAAAAGGTAAACACATGGAGGATGTGAGATACCGGACGTTTGGCGATCGGTGGCCGCATGAAGGCCGGAAAGGCTATCCTAGAAGGCGTGGGGTAGGTATTACAGCTTAATGCCTCGCGGAGGCCGTTAACACTATGTTTATGCAGCTGGCGAAAGCAGGCTGGTACTTTTGTCCATCGAGAGAGGCATCTGATCAGGTTTCATGCGCATATTGTGGTGTTACGGTGGCAGAATGGGAGCCTAAGGATAGCCCAACGTAAGTGTTGCGCAATATCATAGCTGAGCTCACCATCTCCCAGCCAGGTGCATCGGGTCAGGGGTCCAGATTGTCCAGTATTCAAATCTATGGAGGAGCTTGGCTTTTACGATGAATCGGAAACGGAAATGGAAGAGTTGAAAGGAATGGAAATCAGCGTAGAAGCCGAAGATAAGAGAGTGCAAGAAGCAGAAGCGTTGCAGGAATTGAAAACGCCACAGAAGAGACCTTCACCTCCCCTGGAAAGATCACAGCAATCAAAAAAGCGACACATCGGAGAGAACAGATCATCAGCAGAGATTCCCATTACATCGCCAGTCACCACCCCTATCGAGAGTACAACTCTGGCTTCTCCACGCGAACGGGCCGCTACTCCGGCTCCGGCACATTCCTCCGCATCAATACCACAACAAGCAGTAAAGCCTCCTTCCCCAACATCAACCATACCGACACCTGCGTCCCTCGAAAATGCACCACGTTCACCTACGCCAAAAATAGATTCTGTCGAAGAAGATAATGTTGACCGGGAAAACAACATAAGCTTCCCAAAACAAGTCGACGATTCGCCAGAGGAGAGTGATCGACTGTCGTTTCATTCAATGCCGAACTCTCCAAAAACTGATGCCGCAGAGATACACCTGACAGAAGAACAAGCGAACATGACCGTCGAGGCCTACATACGATTAATCATTGCCGAGGAAGTTCATAGACTCCGCATGGAAGGCGATGCAATGATTCAATCTTTTGAAGCTCAAGCAGAAGAAGTACGCAAGAGACTCATTGACATGTAAATAGCATTGTACCAACGCAACCCAATTGCATACAAGATTTGCAAGGATATAGAGACTTTGTGGCTGGGTGACTGCGGTCATGAAGCCCCGAACAACTAAATCTGACTCTGCTTGTCTAGAGCTGCGCAGATGAGCTGTCGCGCGGAACTTACAAGTGTTAAGACGCCAGTCACAAATAAATTGGAACCAAATTTTTTCCTTTGGATCGATATGCCACCTTGGTAACACTGCAAGTTATATGTGGCGGTGAAGGAGTGTTTGATTATAGACGATGGCCATGGAGAGTCTCAAAACGATCATTATCGATAATTACGATTCTTATACGTTTAATCTGTTGCAACTGTGGGATACAAAGGATTTGCACAATGTCGTCGTGATACGGAACGACCAGTTTGAGTGGTGAGTATTCTACAGGCTTGTTGCCAGATGTTATAAAGTACCACTCATGCACGATCTGCACGATCAGGGAATATTTCCAAGAGCATGTTCTTCCCTACTTTGACAATATCATCATTTCCCCCGGTCCGGGACGGCCAGAAAATCCAAAGGTAAGCGACCACAGCTTATCTCTGAAGCGTCCGCCTGAAGTTCAAGTATAAAGGATCTTGGTCTTGTTGGCCCATTGCTCGAGTTTCAGCGGAGAGAGCTTGCGCATGATCGTGTTGCACTGCCAATGTTTGGAATTTGCTTAGGCTTCCAAGCGATTGGCTGGACGTTTGGTGCAAAGGTAAGTACAGAGGGCAGTAAAGTCGGGAAGCGCTTCTTATCGGACCTAGGTGTCGCATGCTGCGCGTGTTGTGCATGGCCGCCTTTCATTGATCAATATACTAGAGGATGCACGCACAAGGAACGGAGACTCTCCTTACGGTGATATTCTAGATGATATTCCAACAAACATTTGGGCGACCAGATATCACTCTCTCGTCGTGGATCCGAAGTGTGAGTCACTCGGGCAAGTGGCCATGACTCATAAGTCTCCGGCAGCTTTGCCAGAATGTTTGCAGGTTACCGCCACATGCTGGGAGGATGATGCTGATATTTTGGCGCTCCGAAACACACCGCCGAGATTGGATAAGGCGCTTTCCGATAGCAATGAAAACAGTTTACGCAACGATAGCGTACACATGAAGCCACCCACAAACCACCAATATACCGAAGGTTGCGAAGCCTCTTTACCCTACACCACTCTTATGGCTTTCCGTCACAAGGTGCATCCGATATATGGAGTACAATTTCATCCCGAGGTAAAATTGCGGTACACTTACAGAAAAGGTTGATTAAATCCAACTTACCTAGTCGATCTGTACGGAATACGGCCGCAAAATGATTGACAACTTTCACAATATTACCGAGCAATGGAAGCGGAACGTAGGTTGGTGGGATTGCTCGTTACATATCTCATTGGCCCTACAGGTTCAATACCAAAGCTTCGCCCACCAACTGCCAGAGCACATTAGCCAACTGTCAGTCGTTTCATTGACTGGCTTGAATCCCTCCTCCTCGCTCCCTCCACCCCCGCAAGATTTCAACACAAATTATGCTTTAGTGGCCGAAAAGATCTGGAACGGGTCTGACGGTAGCTTGGATACTCAAAGCCTGTTCAAGATGTTACAACAACAGCCAGGTGCATCCCAGTCTATCGCTTTTCTCGATAGCGCTAGGGTGAGTTTGGCATGTCATTGATGACGTGAGACTGATCAATCTACAGCAATCTTCTCCTTATTGCCATTACTCCTTCCTATCCGTAAACAATGCCTTCACAATGACCTACTCCACTTTACACCACGAAACTCGCATCTCATCCCCAGACAATAATTCCAAATCTAGATCTACATCAATTTACACATTGCCGCCTCAACAAAAGATACTATCGTACGTATCTTCCTTCTTGCAACATTTTACGCACGTTCCGGTACAAGGTATAAAATCACTACCACGCAATCTCAACTTTCGTGGCGGTTTCATAGGTTACATTGGATACGAGATGAAAAGAGAAACCTTAGAAGGTTATATTACGCCAATCAAACAACGTTGCGCCTGCACAGAGCATGAAACAGAGACTATTTCGCCATCGTCATTAGGATGCTGTCAATGTACACTGGAACCGGATTTGGCCCTACACTTTGTCGACAAATTCTTGGCCATCAATGTGAAAGAGGGATCAATATACGCCATCTGCATTGTCAATCAAGATCAGCAGAGACAAAATCTCCTTGATGATCGCGCGGACGTTCTAGTTGGTCATACCTTAGAACATGCGCAAGGCTGGCTCCAGTCGTTGAAGCGAAACATGTATAGCATTTCCAAGGCCAAGATCTCAAAATCCTTATCTCCGCCCAAGATTTTATGCAAAAAGGACGCTTGGCATCACAACGAGATGGCAACGGCAGAAGAGGCTCTTGAGACAAGCAACCGATTCTCTCCATCCCAAATTTTCACACCAGACGTGGATCGTTCACAATACATTCCGGCTATTGAAGAAGCAATCCGCTTAATTGGCGAAGGCGAGACCTACGAAGTGTGCTTGACTACTCATTTTCGACGCAACTTTGGCGTACTATCACCTACGAGCCTAATTGAACTCTACTTTAGTCATCTCAGACGACGTAATCCCTCTCCGTTCTCCGCTTTTCTCAGTTTTCCTGCGACCGGTCTCACCGTGCTTTCTTCTTCTCCCGAGCGTTTCATGCGGGTGAATGCGCAGGGTATCGTGGAGATGAAGCCAATCAAAGGCACAACTGCAAGAGTACGAGACTGTTGTTGTAGTGAGCATGTAGCCGGAGAGAGGGAATGCAAGCGACTTCGACAACAGCGAGACAAAGCAAGGGCCCAAGATTTGTGGTCAGATGTCAAGGAACGTGGAGAGAACCTCATGGTATGTGATTATTAAGAAATTGGACGGAGAAAGGTGGCCTGACACATCTACAGATTGTAGATCTTGTGCGCAATGATCTTGCACATGTCTGCATACCCAACACAGTCACAGTTCCAAAGCTGATGCATGTAGAATCATATGAAACAGTGCATCAACTTGTTTCCACCGTACGCGGCAAACAACGATCTGACGCTGATCCCATTCAGACATTGGCAGGTTGCTTTCCTCCCGGTAAGTGATCCTTGATCATTCTGGTATCCAACGCTAAATTTTCCCAAGGGTCCATGACTGGAGCCCCCAAGCTGAGAACTGTCGAGATATTGGACGAATTGGAAGGCCACATCAACAGAGGCGTCTATTCGGGGTGCGTTGGCTACTTCTCAATTGGAACCGCGGACAATGAACGTGGCCAATGCACATCTGATTTCAGCGTTGTCATTAGAACAGCGGTGGTCAATGCCAGGAAAGGTACGCAAGATTGCTCACGTCTTAGAGTAACTCACATTGACATCTATGTCAAAAATTAGAGGTTTCTATTGGCGCCGGGGGAGCAATTACGTTCCTATCAAAACCAGATGCGGAATGGAATGAAGTCGTTCTGAAAACAGAAAGTGTTGTACCAAGGTAAGTCGTTAGGTGTTCAATGCGTGTTTAATTAGTCCCAGTGTTCGCTCCTTTATTGCATCCAATCGCAGCAAAAGCGCACCTTCTTCGCCACTCCTATAGTTTCCTTTTTTGTCACGAGTTGCCGAAATAGACAAGTGCCGAAACGGTCGGCCGGGTGCTTATCTTGCACCTTTCTGTTCTTGTCTTTTCTCTTCTAGACATGGCGGGTCTAAAGCTTGTAAAGCGGCTGCTGACCGTAGGGCTGCTAGCTCAGTCTACCTGGGGACAACTTTTGCCATTGCAACAAGAGTACTTTGGATCCGAGCCAGTCTCGGAACTCCAACTGGATACTCAAAGCTTTACGACTCTTAGTAACGACAAGTTCAATGGATACAGCGTCAGAATCAAGGAGTCACGCATGTGTGATGATGTCAAGCAATATTCTGGGTACCTCGATACCGAGACTGATGACCATTTCTTCTTCTACTTCTTTGAATCCCGCAACGATCCAAAGAACGATCCTACCATGCTATGGATGAACGGCGGACCTGGTTGTTCGTCAATGATGGGTCTTTGGATGGAGCTTGGTCCTTGTGCAGTCCAAGAGGGCGGTGAACGAGTGGAACGCAATCCCTTTTCGTGGAATGAAGCAGCCAACATTATCTTCCTTGATCAACCGGTCAACGTCGGTTATTCTTATGGCAAGACGAATGTTGGCACTACGGTAAAATCGGCAGAAATGGTCTATGTATTCCTGCAACTCTTTTTTGAGCATTTTCCGAAGTATCAGAAGCAAGGTTTCCATGTGGCTGGAGAATCCTACGGAGGTTTCTATGTTCCTGCCACGGCTGGCGAGATCGTGGCTCAAAACAAGCGTCTGGATGTCACCGGGCATATACCCATCAACCTAGAATCCATCATGGTCGGCAATGGTCACGTGGATCCATACCATCAGGCCTCCGCTTATGCTGACTATTCTTGCGATTTCGTCCAGCCACCCCTATACAACGAGAGCAGCTGTGCAGCGATTCGCGCGGCTGTGCCTCGCTGCCAACAATTGATCAAGGCCTGCTACGATAACCCAGGAGCATTGACATGCGTTCCTTCTTCCATCTACTGTTATACACACACAACTGGACCGTACGACGAGACGGGTCTCAACCCCTACGATATTCGTCGTAAATGTGAGGGCAATGACCTATGCTATGATCTCATTGGCGACATTCAATCTTACGCTAATCGACCTGACGTCCGACAGGCCTTGGGAGTGGATGAAAAAGTGCAAAAGTATGAGAGTTGCTCAGATAGTGTTGGCTTCCGCTTTGGTCTCTCTGGCGACCACAGCCGCAATCACGTCAAGAACTTTCCGGTCCTCCTTGCAGAAGGTATTCGTGTTCTGATCGTAAGTGACAACGTGCGAGATTAAGGTTGCCATGCTCATGTGCGGTAATAGTATGCCGGAGACAAGGATTGGATCTGCAACTGGGTAGGAAATAAGGCATGGGCTCTCGCTCTTGAATGGCCAGGAAACCAATCATTTAACGATGCCGAGGACTTGCCCTGGCTCAGTTGGACTACGGCTCAAGAAGCTGGTACCGTTCGCTCCGTGGGTAACTTTACCCTATTGCGCGTTTATGATGCTGGTCATATGGTTCCCTTTGATCAACCTGAAAACAGCCTTGACATGGTCAGCCGTTGGCTTGCTGGTCTCCCCTTTGCCTAACTACCCAATTGTGTTGGCCTAGCGCTATTGTAGATGATATGCAGAGTAAAATGCGGATTCAGCGCAGGATCAGTGGCTCCAAAACAGGCAATCGACATTGGTCTGTGCGCGTGCTAGACAGCCACTGTTTGTCCAAGGTAATTGGTAGGCTTCACGCCTTGTGCTTTTTGTTCGTAAACACGCCATGTTGTATGTCATTGGACTAGGACTTTCTGATGAAACAGACATATCGGTGAAGGGCCTTGAGGCCGTCAAGTCATGCACTCGGGTTTACCTCGAAGCCTACACCAGCATTCTCATGGTGGACAAAGGAAAGCTAGTATGTGCGCTAGCCATCGTGTCGTCGTGCGCAGCATCATAACGAGGTTTTCTTCCTGTAGGAAGCGTTCTACGGCAAGCAAGTGATTGTGGCTGACCGAGAAATGGTCGAATCGGAATCAGACAAGATCCTGGAAGGCGCGCAAGAGGTCAATGTCGCCTTTCTGGTCGTAGGCGATCCCTACGGGTAAGAGTCTCCTACCATCGTTGTTTGAAAGCTTATGCATTTATGTAGCGCAACGACGCATACCGACCTGGTAATTCGGGCTCGAGAACTCGAAATCCCCGTTAGCGTGATCCACAACGCATCGATCATGAACGCCATCGGCGCTTGTGGTCTTCAACTCTATAATTTCGGCCAGACCATCTCCATCGTCTTCTTCACAGAGACATGGCGCCCAGATAGTTTTTATGAGCGGATCAAGGAGAATCGGAACCTAGGATTGCATACCCTGTGTTTGTTAGGTAAGTCAACCTCCATGAGGCATAACGGCCTTCTGACGCCATTCTAGACATCAAGGTCAAGGAACAAAGCATAGAGAATATGGCAAGGTAAGCTTAAAAGGCAAAAAGAGAGAATTGGCATCCACTCATCCTCGCTCAGAGGACGCAAGATTTACGAACCACCACGATACATGACGATCCAAACGGCTGTAGAACAACTCTTGGAGATTGAAGAGAATCGGCAAGAGAATGGTTAGCGCTGTGCCAATGCTCCATATATACTGACACCGAGTATAGCCTATACACCCGATACGCTGGCGATTGGATGCGCTCGAATTGGAACAGCCACCCAACAAATCGTCTCGGGTACCTTGGAGGAATTACGACACGTGGATTTTGGTGGACCACTGCATTCCTTGGTGCTTGTCGGATCCCGCATGCATTTCTTGGAAGCCGAGTTCGTCAAGGCGTATGCGGTAGACAAGGCTTCTTTTGAAAAGATTGCCGAACGCGATTATCATGTAAAACAATAGTTTATTCAGTGTCTATTCGGAAATGATGTAGACGTGATATAGGTACAAGCGCAAGATGCAGCAAAACGAAAAATGTGAGTCTAATCTCTTATATCTTGGGTGCGGCAGCCAAGGTATCAGGCGAAGCCTCATCGGCAAATGTCTTGAAGTTCTCATTGAACATGGCCGCAACATTCTCCAAACTCTGTCGGAATTCTTGTTCGCTGCCCGTCCAGGCCTTTCGGGGATGCAAGAGCTCCGAGGGAACATTCGTGACAGCCTTGGGAATTTGGAGACCAAAGACCTCAAAGGTTTCGTACTCGGCGTTGGCGAGTTCACCGCTGTGAATGGCATCGAGGATAGCCCGCGTGTACTTGAGTGGGCATCGCTTAGCACCGTTCTTGGGAGATCCACCAACCCAACCAGTGTTGATCAACCAAGCGTCAGCCTTGTGAGTGGCCATCTTCTCGGCAAGCATGGTAGCATACTTTTGAGGGTGGAGGACAAGGAAGGGAGCGCCAAAGCAGGCAGAGAAGGTGGCAATGGGTTCGGTAATGCCGTCTTCGGTTCCGGGAATCTTGGTGGTGTAGCCAGAGATGAAGTGGTACATGGCTTGGCTAGTGGTAAGCTTGGAGACGGGAGGAAGGACACCAAAGGCATCACATGTGAGGAGAATGATGTTCTTGGGATGACCGCCCATGCAAGGAATCTTGGCATTGGAAATGTAATCTGCAAAAGGGTCCGGATGAGCGGATACATTCATTGCATTCACCCATGTCAGACTTACCAATAGGATAAGCGCATCGAGTGTTCTCGGTCAACGAGTCATCAGAGTAGTCAACGATACGAGATTCTTCATCCAAGACCACATTCTCCAAAACGGATCCGAAGCGGATAGCGTTGAAAATCTCGGGTTCCTTCTCAGCCGACAAGTCGATACACTTGGCATAACAGCCACCTTCAATATTGAAGACCCCCGTGTCACTCCAGCAATGCTCATCGTCACCAATGAGTTTACGCTTGGGATCCGCAGAAAGGGTGGTCTTGCCGGTACCAGAGAGGCCAAAAAAGAGGGAAACGTCCTCATCAGGGCCTTCATTGGCCGACGAGTGCAACGACAAGACGCCAGCCTTGGGCATCAAGTAGTGCATGATCGTAAAGACACCCTTCTTCATCTCACCAGCGTACTCAGTGCCGAGAATGACCATTTCACCACGCTTAAAGTTGACGGAGACCGAAGTTGTGGAGGTCATGCCGGTCGTGTATCGGTTAGATGGGAAGCAGCCAGCGTTGTAAATGGTAATATCAGGTTGACCAAAGTTCTCCAGCTCCTCTTCGGTAGGACGGATTAACATGTTGCGCATGAAGAGGATATGATAAGCTCTTGAAGCGACCACTCGCACCTTGATACGGTATTTCGGATCCCAGCCGGCGAACCCGTCAAAGACATAGAGACGCTCACGAGTATTCAGGTAATCGATAGCACGTTCCCGGTTGATCATAAAGACCTTTTCCGTCATCTTGATGTTGACCGGACCCCACCAGATATCGTTCGTGGATGTCTCCTCATCCACGATACGCTTATCCTTGGGTGACCGACCCGTCTTCTTGCCAGAGTATGCGCATAGAGCACCAGCCGATGAGACCACGGTACCTTCTTCGTGCGTGAGAGCTTCTTCATAGAGGACAGGCACCGACAAATTCCGCTTGATATCCACCCGAGTCCAGTCGATACCAGCAATGTTGTGAAGGTCTTCTTCAAACTTTGTAGGAGTAGCTGGACGACCAGCAGAGCTCATAGGGCGACCGTGAGAGATGAAATTAACCATGTTGAAAAGATGAATAACAGGAGAGAAGGAGGGCCGTCGACCCCCCTCTTTATACGTAACAATGGGGGTTGCAACCCTTCCGGCGAACTACGGAAATTTGGCTTTCCGAATTCGGGCATTTCATCAACACGTCACGTTTAGAGGGCAAAACGGAGCATTTATTCAAGGCCACAGGAGGATTAATGGCTTAATCTCATCCGTCCAGCCATTGCAGAGCTCATCCTCATCGGCACGCTCACAGAGTTCCATGACAGAGTTCTCTTTCCACTGGTCTAGAATGGTTTGTATATTGGTCTGGAGTTGGGAAGGGACGGTCTGTCCGATGGATTGAAGGGTGGTGGAGATGACGTCGTTGAGTGCTGTGACGTAGTTCATGGGCTTGGTGGTAGACACCGTGTAAGAGGAGAGAGCGTCTTGCATGTTCTTGATAAGCCGGACTTTGATCTGTGAGAATGTGAAAATTAGCCAAATTAACGCACACATGATCAATCACACACGTACCATCGGCAAGAAATGGCACACACTGGGGGGATTGCCGCAAATGTAATCCATGGCATCGCATTCAGCCAATGTCCAATTGACGCCATCGGGAGGCATGGCCCATTGAACTCGTTTGGGATGATTGCAGTCGCCTTTGAAGCGAGGTTCCTGGTTGAAGATGGCATTGACAAACAGGGGCTGTAGACGGCCATTGAAGTTTTGGTTCATGGTCTTGACTTGATCTGTTACTGCGCTCGTCACCTCTTGTTGTATGTTGGATGGAACAGAAGAGACGGATGTCCATAGACCTTGTGAGATATCCTTGGCGAGCTCGTTAAAGTGAATGTCGGTGACTTTGCCATAGTAACCTGCAAATGCTTCAGCAACGCCGTTTCGGCAGTCTGTTTCGCAAGCCTTGGCAACAGCTAGAGTAGATATGGCGGCCAATAGGATGGACAGAGACTTCATGTTGACGGAGAAAGAGATGTGTTGATGACGGCGGTGGAAGAGTGATGAGTGACCAAGTGTCAAATAGACGTATGTACACTGTTCCAATGTCGTGACCTGTCGGGTATAGGTATATGCTAGTGATCAGAGTGTTTATGCTTTCCAATCAAAACACTCGACGAGTTGTAACTGCAACTGGCTCAATTTCTCACTTCCACCCAAATTAGATTTACAAGCAAAACAGAGCCAAAGGAAACCACTTTTTACATCTACATACATGACACGTTGTCCGTTATCGATTGATTTCAGATCTGAGGAGCTGCCGAGAGAGTCTCTTCTGTCGCTTCCCTTTTGTAGGTTTTGAAATTCTCCAAAAACATGGATGCGACGTTCTTGAGACTGTGAGTAAACTCTTCATCGGTGCCTTTCCAGGCTTTTCGAGGATGAAGTAGATCGTCAGGTACGTTGCTCACGTGGGTTGGGATTTGCAAATTGAAGACTTCAAAATTCTCAAAGTCGCCTTTGGCGAGTTCGCCGCTGTGGATGGCGTCCAGGATGGCGCGTGTATACTTTAATGGGCACCGCTTTGAATCCTTGGCTGAACCTCCGATCCATCCTGTGTTGATGAGCCATGCGTTGGTCTTGTGATGAGCCATACGATCTGCCAGCATGGAGGCGTATTTTTGAGGATGCAAAATCAAGAATGGTGCCCCAAAGCAAGCAGAAAAGGTAGCGACCGGTTCGGTGATGCCATCTTCAGTACCCGGCACCTTGGTAGTGTATCCGGAAATAAAGTGATACATTGCTTGCGCTGATGTGAGCTTTGATACGGGGGGAAGCACACCAAAGGCATCGCATGTTAACAGGATCAAATTCTTGGGATGTCCCCCCATACAAGGAATTTTGGCATTGGGGATGTAATCTTGAGATCTGTGAGTATTGGACATAAGTGCACGCACTTAAGATATCCTACCTATGGGATAGGCGCATCGAGTGTTTTCGGTGAGTGAGTCATCAGAGTAATCGACAAGTCTCGAGTCCTCATCCAAGACCACATTCTCCAAAACGCTGCCGAATCGGATCGCATTGAAGATCTCGGGTTCCTTCTCCGCCGACAGGTCAATGCACTTGGCATAACAGCCACCTTCAATATTGAAGACCCCCGTGTCACTCCAGCAATGCTCATCGTCACCAATGAGTTTACGCTTGGGATCCGCAGAAAGAGTAGTCTTGCCGGTACCAGAGAGGCCAAAAAAGAGGGAAACGTCCTCATCAGGGCCTTCATTGGCCGACGAGTGCAACGACAAGACGCCAGCCTTGGGCATCAAGTAGTGCATGATCGTAAAGACACCCTTCTTCATCTCACCAGCGTACTCAGTGCCGAGAATGACCATTTCACCACGCTTAAAGTTGACGGAGACCGAAGTTGTGGAGGTCATGCCAGTCGTGTATCGATTGGCCGGAAACGCTCCAGCATTGAAAATGGTCACATCGGGTTTGCCAAATTTCTCCAGCTCTTCGTCAGTAGGCCGAATAAGCATGTTGCGCATGAATAGGATATGGTAAGCTCGAGACGCCACGACCCGAACCTTGATGCGATACTTGGGGTCCCATCCAGCAAAGCCATCAAATACATACAATTGTTGGCATGTGTTGAGATAATCGATGGCTCGTTCTCGATTGATCATAAAGACCCTTTCATCCATACGTGTATTCACCGGACCCCACCAAACGTCCGACGTGGATTGCTCTTCGTCGACGATTCGCTTGTCTTTGGGAGACCGACCCGTCTTCTTGCCAGAATACGCACAAAGGGCTCCTGCAGAGGACAAGACGGTTCCCATCTCATGCGTGAGCGCTTCTTCATACAAGACGGGAACCGAAGAGTTGCGACGGATATCGACGCGAGTATAGTCAATGCCAGCAATATTATGCATGTCTTCTTCAAACTTGGACGCTGTGTTTGGACGACTATGAGAGGACCCCGGACGTCCTGAGGACGACATGGGGCGAAAACCATAAAAGTGCATCATGTTGGAAAGCAAGCAAAGCTCTGGAACGAAGGAGAAGCAGACTTTATGATGCAATATGAACAGAAGGCGTGGGAATTACCCCGCACCCACATGCACCCCAAATTAGGCAACTGAATGGGCTGACCGGTTAAAGATTGACAATCTTGTCCCTACGATTCACAAGGCGGGTGAACATCAGCCGTGACAGATTGAGGTAACCTACTTGTATTCCTCCCAATTCTCAGGAGTGAGGATGACCAAATCACGCTTGGTCAATTTCTTCTTTGTCAGTGGACATATGTTCTTTTTGCCCTCCCAATTTGTCAGGCATCGGACCCAAGACTCGTAGCCCATGACATGGCCGTATATTGATATGGCGGGCTTGACAACCTCATCCAGAGTAATCGGATCAATGAATCCGGGAAGCGGATTGAACGCTTGTTCCTCCTCTTCATCTTCGTCATCCTGACCGGCGTCTACTCCGCTATTCTCTCCCCCTTCGCTCGACAATCCGTCACCAGCTAAAGCACGCGTTCGTGTGCGTTTCGTCGTCCATGTCTTCATGGTGAAACTAGGGGAATCGTCGTCATCGAACTCGGGAATGTCATCCGTATCCTCATCACTGCCCCAACGTGTGCTCCTACGCTTTCTCTTTGATCGGCGAGAGGCGACTGACGTTGATGCGCCAGAGCGTGATCGAGACGGACGGTCTGAGCCTGAGCCATTGGCATGTTTGCTGTGTGTTCTAAATGTCTTTTCAACGCCGCCTGACGAAGTCTTTTTGTCGAATAGATAATGAGCCTTTCCTTTATCATCTAAGACGTAGTTGGGATCATGGATCTGCTTTGTTTCCACAAGCAGGCGATAAAAATTCGAGCACTATGAGGTATGAATGTCAGCAAGGTTTGCAAGCTCACGATTTGGTTCGCTGCGAAAGTACCTGATAGCCAACTCGTCCAGGTATGGCCATTGAGAATAAGCCCCATTGCCCGTTGGCACCCACTTCTTGCAGTCGCTTGTGAAACAGCTTCTTTTCCTCCTATAGGTAGATTAAAAGCAATGTAAGCGGTTATTCAGGAAAAGAAGCAAGAATCAATACATACCGCCGTCCATTGTCCTTTCTTTTGCTCCTCTCCTGGTGCATTGAAACGGTAATAGTAGCTGTTTGGATTTTGATCGATCATTTGATATGCTCTTACACGAGCTTGCGACCATCCTTCGAACGCCTTCGGATCAATTCCATGTTCTTTGACTTGCTTCAAGGCATCATCCAAAGCCAATCGTCCATGCATGCGATATTGCCTGTATGGGGAGTTAGCATCCGACAGGCTAGCAACCTCTGTGCATACTTTTTAGCTTCCTCATTGGTTGTCTTCTTCAACGTCTCTGATCTCTTCTTGAGCAATTGCTGATAAGCAATCTTTTGCTCATCGCTCATGACTGGCGCTAAAAAGTAAGGTCAATGATATGGACAAGATCATGCATGGTGATATTTACCCTTTTCTTTTGCCTCTGTAGAATGCTTTGCAGCAATGATGCGACGAATACCGACCAAATAGCTTGGCTGTGTCAATCGCACAATGACTTCGTCCTACAATATCTTAGCGCGATAGGCTAGCAAGTAACGCCTGATACGAACCTCGTCATTGTCATTGTCCAACAGCATCTCCTCAATCTCCTCAGCGGAGACGTAGTCATACATGGCGAGAATCTTGCGAGATTTTCGAGCTATTTCACGCTTTTCATATTCTTGGAACTTAGAACAAGATGACATCAGGCTACAATATAAAAGAATGGGGTGTCCTTGGTGGACATACCTGACGTTGTTGTAAAGCCACTCGTTTCTGAATGATGTCTAGTTCGGACTCTGTGACCTCCTCGCTGAATACATTTTCCTTTCGAATTACTTCAATTTCCTCACTGTCCCGAACGAAAAGCAAGTCAGAGGTCACCCTTGCGCTAACCTAATGTCTTTGCAGGTCACGAGACACTTACGTTTCCAAAGGTAATGGTTTCTCGTCATCGCTCTCATAAGCAGGCTCTG
The DNA here is from genome assembly GCA_002261195.1 of Bifiguratus adelaidae. Lineage (NCBI taxonomy): Eukaryota > Fungi > Mucoromycota > Endogonomycetes > Endogonales > Bifiguratus > Bifiguratus adelaidae. The sequence continues at coordinate 33,562 of MVBO01000134.1, forward strand.
GCCTTATCTGAACCTGACTTCGAAGAAACGCCTGAATAAAGAGACTTTAGCATAGGCAAAATCAACCAAAGTGGAGGCATGCTCTCATTTTGACAATGTACATACCAAGGCTTCGCTGACATTCGAAGACACTGGCGTTAGAGGAAAGCGCTTTTGCATGTCAGGCTTCACAGGTCTTCGAGGTCCCGCAAACGGAGCTAATCCAACCGCTTGTGAGCATGATATTTTAGCCAATAATAGCAACATGGTCTTACATTCTTTAAAGAATCTCGACGTAATCTTCTCTTCGTTTCCCTCTCGCTTGACCTTGGGTGCCATCGCGAACAAACGCGTCAAATTGGGAACGCGCCCAAATCGAGGATCTGCGGTCACGTGCAAGTGGGAAGCTGGTCACTCCGCTCACCTGCTTACCACTGTGGAACTAGGCTGTCTCTTAGTGCTCTCTGACTGACGTTACTGTACTCTTGGATTAGCTATCGGCCATGTGCTATTGAAGGAAGAAAGATTGTGGACGACGAACCACTACCCCATCAGGTGACAGCAGCCATCAGTTAGGCGCGAGATGACAGAGCAACTTTGGGACAAGACCCAGCCGTTGACGAGGGAGCAGAAGGAGAAGCTCATAGCAGCTAGGCGAGCAAAGTCGACATCAAAAGCTCTGTTCAAACCACTCTCAGTCTCGAGTCATACTCCGACCTCGCTGACATCATCGCAGAACTTTGCAACACCGCCTGCGTCAAATACATTCCCTCATGCCCTATTTACATCACAAGAGAAGGCGGAAGCTTCCGCAGAGGCGACAGTGGCCAAGCCACGAAAGCGTGCAAGGTCTACCACTACGTCTCAGATTACATCTGTACCCACTACGCTGACCACAGTTGTCACTACGACAACAACAACGACGACCACGTTTCCTCCACTTGTAGTACGCCATCCTTCCCAAAATCTCGACAAGAAAATGTATCCCATGGTGGATGCGCCTACTCCAAACGCGCTGCGTGTTTTCAAATTTGACATGAATGGTCAGGAAATGTGGTTTCGTGAGCAAGAGGAGCAGGTAGAGCATGATGAGGTAGGCTACCATGATCACTTGGTCCTTTTTCGACGCAGAGAATTAACACACGGTCAGGGCAATGACGATTCTTCACTCCGCACTGGACGTTTGACACTCTCGGAGTCTGGAAGTGTAAGTTTCGCAGCGGGCATTTGTTGACTCATTGCTAACTTGCACCTTCAATAGCGGAAAAGGCCAGCTTCGCCTGCAAACTTGCTAGCCAAGATCAACAGTTTCAACCGCAATACCGCCACGTCCGGTGCAAGCAATATCACTAGCGTAGCATTGACGACACCTCCCGCCAAGAGACGGAAGAGTGCAGACATTGCCTATGCTTTGCATGGCGAGACTCGGTCGGCTACTAATACCCACAGTGGGGATCAAGATTCAATTCAACACCTTCCTGGGACCGACATGCCTGACAATGCCGTACCTGCAACCCCTCCAGAAATTCCTATGGACATGGACTTTGACTCTTTTGCTGTTGAGGAGGACAGTGATCATGGTGCTATAATGAATGAGCCTGTCAGCAATCACACCACACCGCCACCTCCTTCTACTCCACCCAATAATGACAACGACGTCCTGAGCGCAGCGTCTTCCCACGATGACTATTCCTCGCCTTCAGCACTTCCTTCGCCATCTCTTTCGCCAACTACTGCACGTCTATCAGCTCATACTAATGTCGATTCATATTTTGATGTGATTCCAGAGGAGGACACTGAATCAGCTCCAACAAAAGACATCCCCTTGCCATCCGAGAATGAGGCGAGTGAGGATCAGGAAACAACAGCTTTGCAACTATTGGATCCTACGAAGCCACCTGTACTACAGATACCAAACATTGTCGCAGCTTATGATGCTCTTCCGGAAACATTGAAGTCCTATTTGATGTTCCAAATGTTGCGCCGAACTCCAACTCCAACGCTCCAATTTGTGTCGTCCATGATACTGCCTTCGCTTAAGCGGGACTTTCTGGGTGGGCTTCCTCCGGAACTTTGCAACAATATTCTAAAGTTCATGGATGTTAAGAGCATGTGCCGTGCTGCCCAGGTCAACAAACAATGGAGGAATGTAGTTGATAATGATCCCATCATTTGGCGAGGCAAGATCGAGACAGCTGGGTTTACTATTAAGGAAGACGAAGTAAAACTCGCTAGGAACCAAAAATGGGGACGATACGAGTTCATCAAGCCAGCGATGGATGCAGAGAATACTCAAGTGACACCTCTGATTAACCAAGCTACAGTCAATCAAGAATCCTCTCAAATGCCCGTAACGCCAAAAGAGGATGCTGGTTCCTCTCGTAGTCAAGGCGAATACCCGCAGCGGCTTCCACCCGCCGCAAATCACCCTTACAAAAGCATATACAGACGACATCATATTATTCGCAGGAACTGGAGAGAAGGACGCGCTTCACACATCTCGTTCAAAGGCCACAGTACCAATGTTGTCACTTGCTTGCAATTCGATGATGACAAGATCATATCCGGATCCGATGACCAATGCATCAACATTTACGATACAAAGACGGGACGTCTCATTCGTACCTTGGAGGGCCACGACGGTGGTGTCTGGGCGCTGCAATATGTTGGCAATACTCTGGTATCAGGTTCCACTGATCGAACAGTCAGGGTATGGGACATTGAACGTGGGGTGTGCACTCATGTGTTCACTGGCCATACGTCCACCGTCCGCTGTTTGCAAATTGTCATGCCGGTGAATGTCAATCCGGATCCTAAAGGCAAGCCTGTCATGCAACCCGAATATCCCATGATTGTCACCGGCTCTCGAGACTCTACACTCAAGGTTTGGAAGTTGCCGGTCAAAGACGATGAGCCATTCATCTCTGACAGCTCGACATCACCGTCAGAGCAACCAGAGCAACGTAATCCGTATTATCGGCATACGCTCACGGGCCATGGACATTCAGTACGTGCTTTGGCTGCTAATGGCAACCTTGTCGTAAGCGGAAGCTACGACAACTCCATTCGAGTATGGAACATTTCCACCGGCGAATTGATACATCACATGGAAGGCCATTCGCAAAAGGTGTACTCTGTGGTCATGTCTCCCGATCGCAAGCTCTGTATGAGTGGAAGTATGGACTCCACGGTGAGGATATGGAATCTTGAAGACGGAACTCAAGTGGGTGTACTCGAAGGTAAGTCTTACCCGTCTGTGAGAGCGCTGTTGGTCGCTGGTGCTAAGCTAAGCAACAGGCCATGCGATGCTTGTAGGCTTGTTGGGCCTATCTTCGGATAGTCTAGTATCAGCCGCAGCTGACTCTACACTTCGCATATGGTCTACAAGTTCCAAGGTCTGTAAGCACGTTCTTTCCGGTCACCAAGGGGCCATTACGTGCTTTCAACACGACGACGAAAAGGTCATTTCAGGTTCCGAAGGAGGACTCAAGCTTTGGGACCTCAAAACCGGTCAGCTGGTGAGGGATCTCTTGACCCACGTGAATGGCGTGTGGAGACTCGCATTTGACGAACGCCGTTGTGTGGCCGCAGTGCATAGGTAAGCGAACCCAATTGTCAACTGCAAGCTTTGCTCATCACTTTTATATTCAGAAACCAAGTGACTTGGTTCGAGGTGTTGGACTATGGCGTCCATGGTCTAGAGGATTATAAGCCGTCCAGAATGATAGAGCCGGATGATGATCAGATCAGGAGGCACTTGTAAATGGTGTACTTTTCCAATATCTATTTCATTATCCTTGTACACGTTCCAAACAACAAAATGTCTGTTTATCTGCCGTGGATGGCGATGCTCTGACTTGCTCAAGCATCATGCTTTTCGAGACGATCAATGACCGCATCAGCGTCTCCTCCCCATAACGTATCCAAATCATACTCCCTCCTCGCTTCCGGCGTGAACAAATGAACCACAAAGTTGCCGACATCCACCAATACCCAAGGGGACTCATCGTCGACGCCTTCGACGTGCGGTATGCCTTGTTCACGATGCGCTCGCTTAAGCTAAAACCATCATGAGCTCATGCTACATGCACGTTTTGCTATCTTACCGTCTTGCTCAACTCCTGCGCCACGGAGCCCAAGTAACGCACTCCCCGATCCGTCTCGCCAATGACCATGTAGTCGGTCCAATCGCACTTGTTACGTACATCAATCACTCGAACATTGGCGATCTGTTGTCGCTCCAAACTTTGGAGGATGGAACTGATGGTGGAGGTGGGTGTGACGGTGGATGGAGGGGGTGATGGAGCGGTGCGTTGCCAGAGCGGTACGAAATCGTCGTCGCTCTTGTAGGCCTCGTCCACGTACCAGTCGTCACTCGGTGGATCGGACAAATCGGTGTCGTTCTCTTCTTCGGGAAAGAGCTCTGCTAGCTCTTCGGGTGTGAGCTCCTCGAGTTCATAGTCGTTATTGGGTTGTTTCCGGAATGAGGGTGTGGGTGTTGTCGAGAAAGGTTGAGCGGTGATCCGGAGCGTGGTCAAGGAATGTGGGAAGGACTGTCGAGAAATGACGGTACCATAACATGCGCTCGGTCGACATATACACTGCTTGCGCAGTGGACGAATCAACCCAACGAATGGCCGCAGTCGAAGCATGTCAAAGAGTGTTCTACCTTTTTTGTGACAGCGCACTTTAGCTTGCGATGGGGATCATTGAGAAGATTGCAGACATTGAAGCCGAGATTAGTCGGACGCAAAAGAACAAAGGTATGGTGGGGTACATAAGACATGGGTAGACGGTTGAGTTGGAGTTTGGACTCTGGAACACGAATCTCTGACACATTTTGCTCCCCATAGCGACCGAATACCATCTCGGACTGCTCAAGGCAAAGCTCGCTCGGTATAGAGTGGAGCTCATTGAAGGATCAAAGTCCACGAAAGAGAAGGTAAGGGTAGCCGTGTGTACAACAAGAACACAAAAACTGATGGCGCCTCAGGGAGAAGGCTTCGATGTCATGAAATCTGGCGATGCCCGGATTGCCCTGATTGGCTTTCCGTCCGTGGGGAAATCGACGCTACTCAGCAAACTAACGCATACCGAGTCCGTGGCTGCCGACTGTAAGTGGACATGTCTACAGTCGCGTCCGAGTTTTGCTAAAACCGATGTAGACGAATTTACGACATTGACGTGCATTCCCGGCAAGATTCAGTACAATGGTGCCAATATTCAGCTCTTGGATTTGCCCGGTATTATTGAAGGCGCTTCCCAGGGCAAAGGTCGCGGTCGTCAGGTCATTGCAGTAGCCCGTACGGCTGATCTTGTCCTGATGATGCTGGATGCTACCAAAAGTCATCTGCAAAGGTAGGATATTGAGACGGTGAGCATTCGGCGATTCACGCCTGGAAATAGACCTGCACTGGAAAAGGAATTGGAAGCAGTCGGAATACGGCTAAACAAGCAACGACCCAATGTTTATTTCAAAGTCAAGAAGGGAGGAGGTCTCACCTTCAATGCAACCTGCAAGTTGACATCTTTGAACGAAAAGATGGTGTACAACATCCTTCATGATTACAGTACGTGACTTTGTAGGAACTAAGTGGACCATGTTCTCATCCCATCATCTTTAGAAATCTTCAACGCAGAAGTGCTTATACGCGAAGACATCACCGTCGACGATTTCATAGACGTCGTCCTCGGAAACCGCAAATACCTCAAATGTGTCTATGTGAGTGAGAGACAAGGAGACCAGCGTAAACACTGGATTGCCTGACGAGTATCTACTCAGTGTTACAACAAGATTGATCAAATTACGATAGAAGAGGTGGACCGATTAGCCCGTGAACCCCATACTGTCGTGGTATCCTGTGAGCAAGACCTCAATCTCGACTACCTATTATCCTACATATGGAAAGAACTCGACCTTGTCCGTGTTTACACAAAGCGGAGAGGTGAATACCCGGATTTTGAAGGCGGATTGATTGTTCGAAATGGAGCAACAATAGAACACGTGTGTCATGCTGTGCATCGAACTCTGGCCAATG
>MVBO01000135.1:0-39364 GCA_002261195.1 Bifiguratus adelaidae
CCCCCCCGCCACACCATCTGCCAATGCCATGCAATTCCACCATCCCACCCCCAGCCAACAACTTCCCTCTACTCCTGCTCCTTTGGATATTGCCACACCTTCTGTAAGAGATGTCAACCCGTATGCTGTTAACGGGTTGGTGCCAACTCTCCAGTAAGTAATACTTCGTTTTTGTCTTGGCGAATCTAATCGTTGTCTAGGAATATAGTTGCTACCGTAAATCTTGACTGTCGCTTGGATTTGAAGACCATAGCATTGCACGCACGTAATGCAGAGTACAATCCAAAGGTAGGTTGACGCGATTGCGCGATACGCGTCATGAGACGCGTCTCGTTCTCGAATTTGAGCTAAACTTTGCGCGTCTGCGCTGATGCATCCGTAGCGTTTTGCTGCTGTTATCATGCGTATACGTGAACCCAAGACCACTGCTTTGATTTTCGCATCTGGCAAGATGGTCGTCACGGGAGCAAAGTCTGAAGATGACTCGAAGCTTGCATCTCGCAAGTACGCGCGTATTATCCAACGTTGCGGGTTTCCTGCGAAGTTCACTGACTTCAAGATTCAAAACATTGTTGGATCTTGTGATGTCAAGTTTCCTATTCGCTTGGAAGGGTTGGCCTATTCTCACGGACACTTCAGTTCTGTAAGTAGTAAGGCTCGGATTTTTCTTTCCGCTGATTTTGACCTGTTACCTGCCAAAAGTATGAGCCTGAGTTGTTCCCTGGTCTGATTTATCGTATGGTCAAGCCCAAAATCGTGCTGCTCATCTTTGTCTCGGGCAAGATTGTGCTCACTGGCGCCAAAGTGCGAGAAGAGATTTATCAAGCTTTCCAAGCGATATACCCGGTATTGACAGAGTTCCGGAAACCATAAAGACATATCCCGTGCCCTCCTAGAAACCTTCAGACTCAAAGCAAATGCAAAATCAACAAAAATCACACATAACTTGTATATAGCTCGTAGAGGTGCGATGGCAGTGCGTTGATTCAATCAATAAAGACGAGATGGCCAAAACTACATGGGGCTTCACGACTTGATCCGTGCGTTGCACGAGGCAAATGCGATCGGAATCGCGATCAATGGATGAAATTTCACACTCAAGAAGAACGGAATCGAAATTTTCGCTGGTGTTGGCCTAGGATCAAGTACATGTCTCATACCTGCAACAGTCGATATTTCAAGCTCTAAAAGAACGCTCATAATGGCTATGCAAAGTGCATGGTCGCAGCTACCAATTGCAGTGTTCCGACATTCTCTCTCCTGCTCACTTCTTCTGTATCATGTACCGCTTTCTATACTCTCACGGCTTCTGGTCGCGCGGGATGGAGCTGGAAAGATATCATCAACCAGCATCCGGCACCCGGTACGCTTGGTTATGTGTGGTATTTTCCCGATTCATGGGCACTTGCAAGGACGTGACCTTTTCTTATCCAAGGCGAAGTTTGGAACCCGATCCCATGGCTCAATGGACCGCTTGGGGGGGGCCTTTTAGTGCACCTAGTTGGTCAATACGTGATCCTCTATCGAACGCAACGGACGAGAGAGGTGGATCAGCTCGAACCAATCTATTCTACCCATCTGCAACCTCACAACTATGCCATGCTCGGTTTAAATGCGCTCATGATTCACTACAAGTGGATTCAATCCCGCTTGTGGTATGACGGTTTGGCGGCTGATGTACCCGAAGCAACGGTTTTAGGCGCCATCGCGACCATGCTCGTCATCATTTTGATGATGGAAATACGGCGACGAGGTCTATTCTTTGGCTACGGATGGAAAGGCCGAAAACCTGATGGTGGATACAGCATGCCCGCTCTAGCTGCTTTTGCGAAACGGTATCACGGGTATATGATCAGCACGGCAATCGTCTACAATTTTCATTATCATCCGGCGGAAGGAACCATGGCCCATTTCTTGGGCTTTTCCTACCAGTTTCTCTTACTTTGGCAATCCTCGCTCATGTACGCGCCTATACATCGTCAAACCGATTGAACACTGATACTTGAAACATGGGTATGGATAAATGGTATCGGTACGGCCATATTTCAACAGGGCGTCGGTTGGATGCTCTTGGGCTAGGGGTTCGGAGCGATTTTTATCTTGTCCCAAATGTGGGGATGGCATACGCGATCAGCACCTTGGTTACGGCGGATGGATCGGTGCCTATGTGGCCGCAGTGGTGATCGGTTTTACGGCGAACCATGCTTGGAACAAAGTTTTTGTGATTACCTTTATCCCTGTGGCAGAATATAGCTTTATATTGTGGTATTACCTGAGTTGGGTGATCGGTATCTTTGTCATTCGTCAATGTCGGCTTGAGGATACTGCAAGTCTCGTGTGGATGGCTGTGTGGTATGCGATGGTGAACGTAATCGTTGTGACCAGCTATGCTTTTATTCTTGGAGGAAAGCAGCGCTCAAGGTGTACAAATCATAGACAGATCTCATTGTTCGAAATAAATAGATACCCTTTACATCTTTGACGATCTATGCACCAATTTCTTCTTGAGATCCTCCAGGAACTCTCCCAAGTATTGATTGGCCAATTCCTTCTCCTCGACGAGAATCCAATGACCACTATCTTCAACATGCCTCATGGTCAAGTCAGGTATGAACTTGCCCATGCCTTTAGCCATCTCTGGTCTCAGAGCAATATCGTTACCGGCCGTCACCATCATGCAGGGCACCTTGATCTTGTGTTCGGTCAAGGCTAACTCATCGTCATAGTTGACTTTGCGGGTCTTGTAGTAATTGAGACCTCCGTTGAAGCCTCGTTGCAAGTATTGATCGGCGTAATATTGCAATTCCTTCTCGCTCAACAGCTTACTACGGGGAACCTCCACGTTGGCCAAGGCAGGAAGTACTGGAAAGCTCGGCATAGATCTGGGACGATCACCACCGGATTTAGAGATACGATCATCGGCTTTTGAGGTGCGATGAATGAGCTTGAAGAAGAGGTAGGGATCCGAATCGAACTCGAGCTCAGCTTCGGTGGTTGCAAAGTACTTTTGGTAGGCAAGGCTCGGGAGACGCTTGATGGTTTCGTCGATATCCAGATAGACTGGATTGGGCGGAATGTAAGGCGTACAGTAGCTTGCAATGGCCTTGACGCGATCCGGATAATAAAGTGCCATTCGCCAGACGTACATGCCTCCCCAATCGTGTCCGATAAGCGTCACCTTCGGGATTTCCAACACATCTAAAAGGTCAACCATGTCTTTGCACAAATTCTTGTAACCATAGAGAGACAAGTCGTGGGGGGGAACATGTGGAGCCGAGGTTTGACCGTAACCTCGACTGTCGGGAACAATCACCCGGTATCCCTTGTAGGCTAGGAAAGGGATTTGATATCGCCAGCCGTACCAGAGCTATCAAAGGTTTTAGCGCCGCAAACGACAGAGGGCATACTTACATCCGGGAATCCATGGATCAAGAGCAAAGGCTCGCCGTCCTTGGGTCCTTCGTCGACATAGTCTGCAGAGAACACTCACCGTTATTCTCACGGTGGTCGAGTATCGGTCATCACTTACGCAACCGAATGCCGTTCACGTTGGCAGACTGGTGGTTAAAACTCTCTGGGTCTTGTGGATTCATAAGCGAGAGGGAGAAAGAGTGACAAGAAATAAACAAGCAAGGAAACCTCCTTTTATAATCCACGTGTATATCAGTCCAGCGGTAATCCACACATTTCACAGTTCACATTAGACGCTGGATTGGCAAATGTGCAGTGCCTACAATTGACCAGCACATCTTCCTTGGGCTCGGACGCAGAGGACGTGCCTCTTGACATGGGCTCTGAAGGCATGGAGCTTTGGTCACCTATTTCGCATTAGGTAAGCCAGGCTTAGTAACAGTCATTGTGAAGCTTTTCCACTCACCACCACTCTCACGCAGGACCGTCATGAGGGTCTCCCATCCAGACGACGCCTTCAATTGCTCAATCGGTTCGGTTGTTTTAGAGGTTGCTGCTCCGGCCAAGAGTCGCAGTTCATCTTTGCTCAATACACCCGTGGATTGAATGTAACAAAGCAGGTGAAAGTCGGAGAGTTGTGTGGCCAGGTCCGAGCTGGAAGCGGAAGTGAGCTTACTCAGCGAGGCGACTGTTTGCTTTTCCAAAGGTCGATTTTCTATGGTGAATGAAGGTGAATTGGTGAAGAGAGGATTTGATTGCTGAGGGAAACCGTGGGTCAACTAGAAGAAGGTTCGTAAGCTTGCGCAACGTGGAGGACTGCATGCACATACATTGACGAGCAGATACTCCACCGGGAATGTAGGCTTGGCAGATTCCTGCACATTGACTCCATACTTGTTCTTGTACTTGTAAAAGACTTCCGGCACGTATAACGTTCCACTGGACTCCAACGTTCTCATCACGCTCGGATCGATGCTTGGCTCAATGATGCTGGCTTCCACCATGCCCATGCACGTATTCGACACTTGCCATCCAGTCACATCAATGTCTCCGTCAATGTTGCCGGTGATGACACAGGTGACAAATTTTGAGCCAAATTTGCCTGTACTCGAGAACTTGGTCGGTGAGGGGTATCGGTGTTGCATCTTTCCGCAGAAATTCGCTTCGAGCGAAGACAGAAAGAACGAGTCCACATGCCGCTTGGTGACTACCTTCCCTCTGCCAGTACCATCATCCACAAGATCCGTCCATGCCATGCCAACCAAGCGCAGTCCACACAATTCTGCCATCTGACTGACTCGCATTTCATCGTTCCACGGGAATTCCACTGTCACTCCATCGCTTGCACCAGTCTGAGGCGGCTCGAAAATGACCTCGACCACCGCTTTGATGCCAAGGGGCACTTCAGCATAAGGCTCATAACGCCCAAACAGATATCCGAACCGCTGCTCGCCCGTCAAACGCCAATAGTGAATGAAATTGTCTACGAGGGACGGAGAGGAAAACTCAATGTGGTCGACCATGCGAAAGGATTGACTTTGTAAAGTAATCGCACTCGGTTGGCACTTTGTGCAAATACCCTCGGGCCAAGGTGCATGACCACCGCTGCAGTGCGTTTTCACTTTGTATTCCGGCTCTTCCAGTGGCGGGAGAATCTTGGCTCCAGGATTCGCGGCTGCCCTGTTCTGCTGTGAAGCATTTATCTGCCGAATGTACGCATGAAATGACATGTGCTTGATCTTGTTCTGCTCCAAGTAGTTGACGTCGTATGGCTGTCCCAGTCGGTCAGCTGCATTCGCAACGCTCCTTGGCGACGTGGGACTTACCTCTAGCGGTATACAATGATTGCACATGCCATTTGCAGTATGTTTGCACCTATGCTTTGGTATCAATGGGATATTTCCCGACTTGAAGCCTGCTTTGACTTACAATTTAGGATCACGCTCCCGCCGAATCAAACCTTCTTGCTTTTCCAGATATAGATCTACCGGATCCTCCACGACCTGAGCTACCTCTGGTACATCTGGTATAGCGTCCACTGTAGCGGACGATGATGATGATATTTGAGGAGCTTGCGAAGACGGCTTCTGGGTATGCACCTTATCATCATAGTACATGTAAATCAAATCACCGTGGCTGTAAGAGAAAACAAGTATAAGATGGAGGCGAGAAGAGTGGCAAGGCGGTCTGTTGGATCACGTTAAACTTGCCTAATATTCAAGCTCTGAAGAGACTTTCCAAGCAGTTGATCGACATGAACGGCCGTTTTCGGATCGGTCTCCGTCGTGATGGATATCGAGCTTGGATCATGTATAGGGAACTTTTCCACGAGCTGTATGCAGACCTTAGTATTTGATGGCATGTAATAGTACACTATATGTTCCGCCACCTTAGGTAACCCTCGCAAGAGGTGCGCTTGCCCCCACAGCGGCGAAACCACCCTACGTCGATACAAAACTTACCATATGCACCAGTTTGGCCACATCGTCCGAAGGCTCCACCGTAAAGCGCTGTGTACCAGCCTTTGCACGTACCCGTACAATCTATATAGGATATCAGCAGTTCATTTCACCCCATACTTCACTTACCATGGCAAAGTGAGCACAAGAATGGACAAGGAACACGTCACTTTAGCCGTCATATAGCGGTGGCTTAGCTTGAATTGCTCTTTGTCTTTCTTCTTGATGGCAGCTGACAACATTGCAGCGCCTTTTGGCAAGCAACTTGCTGCTAATGGTGAGTAATAGAGGATGTAGATGGCATGTCGCTGAGTTTGATGTAGACAAAGCCACTCGAGACAAGGCTGTCAAGTCATTAAAGCTCTATCTATCACGGAAGGCGGAATTTTCGCACGTCGAAGTGCTCAAGTTATGGAAGGGACTCTTCTACTGTAAGTAAGCTTGGAACGCGGAAGTTGCGGTGTGCTCAATGGCGACGCTAGGCTTCTGGATGTCCGATAAGCCGGTCGTGCAACAGGATTTAGCGGAGACGCTTGCCGGATTGATCTCGGACATGCCTGCGGAGAATGCCTTGGACTTCCTCAAAGCCTTCTATGAGACAATGGCCAACGAATGGCATGGTATCGATCGAATCAGACTAGACAAGTATTATCTGTTGCTGCGAAGAGCCATGTCTCGTTCCTTTCAATTTCTTGCCGATTCCGAATGGGAGCCTACGCTCGTTAACGACTATGTCACCATGCTATCCGAGGGTCCCCTTCAGTAAGTGCGAAAAAGCGATTGATACCCTGTGTGCCATGTCACTGACGATATGAAATTTTTATCATCCAGTCCCGCTAATCTCAAAGTTCCCGACGCCATTCGTTATCATCTCATTGACATCTATCTCGACGAATTCGAGAAAGTAGTACACGCACAACTAGCCACCACTCCAGAAACCGAAGACATTGCCGTTCCAACGACGGTCCTATTGAATCCTTTCATCAATATTATGGCAAGAAGTAATAAACCTATCCTAATGAAGAAGACTGTCGAAGGCATCTTTGATCGAATTCTCGAACAATTTGCAAAAGGTAACCATGGTGATCCTATTTGTCCACTCTTACTCACAATTCATAGAATTAGCGGCGATGGAGCAGGAAGACGACATGTCTGACGGCGAGGAGTCAGAGGAGAGAAAGCCTTTTATCCATGACATTGTCGACATTGTGAAGCAGCTACGAAAGCGGTCCGAGGAAGCTGATCTTGCAGACTCCAACAAGAGGCGATTGCGGACGCTCGTGGCCAATTTCAAATCGGCTGCCGGCGAGATTGGAGTGGAGTCCATCAGCGACAGCAACGAAGAAGACGCAGAGATGGAGGAGGCAGATAAAGAAGAGGAACCAAAGAAGGCACCCCCTCCATCCAAGCAAGACAAGAAACGAAAAGCTGATGGAAAGGAGTCCAAGAAGGTCAAAAAGCAAAAGCACAAGGCAAAGGCAGAGAAGCACACCAATGGCGATCTTGCTGTCAGTGTCAAAGAACCAATCGCCCCCGAGCAAAACGGTCATGCATCTATCAAGGATGGTGAACCGGCCAAGAAACGCGTCAAATGGAGCATGCGACACAATACCATCAAACGTAAGTCACATCTTATCACACTCTTCCATGATATGGTACCAATTCATCTCTCTGACTAGATTTCCGCCATGAACTCCCCATCACCACCATCGCCTCAACCCACACTCCCTCTCCTCCTCCTTCCAAGAGTGCTCTAAAGACACAAAATGTAAAGAAGCGAAAGCAAGCCGTTGACTTCTTTCAATAGATTTGTTGTGTCTCTTTGTTGCCCATATTCACGGCATTCATCATGCCTGCCCAAACTCAGTCTATTGCTGACTTGACGTCAACGCTCCGAGCAACGAGCGGAGACGTGCCCTCTCCTTTGGTAGGAGCATCGACTACGGTAGTGGGACATGTGCTCTATCTGTTTGCAGGTCGACTTGCATCATCTCGGCGGATGACGAACGACCTGTATATCTTAGACTTGCAAACCTTTGTGTGGAAGAAGCATATACCTGCCGAGAATGCTCCAGCACCCAGGCCTCGATACTTTCACTCTGCCAATGCATACAAGAACAAGATCTACTATTTCGGCGGGATGGGATACTCTAGGGAGTCATCGGAAGACCTTGGCGTTCTTTCTGACCTCTCCGTACTGGATTTGGAGACACTGACTTGGAGTATTCCCGACATTAGCCCATCTCTCTTCTCTCCAAGGCCCCGTTATGCGCATCTGTCCTCAGTGAGCGGCAACAAGTTGGTGGTGATTGGCGGGCAAGATATGACCAACATGTATATCGCGGAGCTCAACGTGTTCGACTTTGACGAGATGTCTTGGGTGCTTTCACGACCATTTCAGAAACATTGTGGCGCGTATCGGTCCATTGTGGTCTCTGATCAATACACTACAAACATTCCAATGTATGGCCGGGAAGGGGAAATGCTCCCAACTTCACCAGGTAGTCCCAAGGGATCCATTTATTCTGGAAGATCCATGGACGGTCACCCTGATCCTGGCTCGCCTATCGCTTCCCGTCAACCTAGCATACAATCGAACGGCAGCGGTCCTTCTCCTGCTGCGCAGCCATTGCGCACCAAGCATACCTCACGCGGGTCCGTGTACCGCTTGTCTTATTCCCTTCAACAGTCTGCGTATTCACCCAATCCCATCTACATCTACTCCAATTACAATTTTACAGACGTTAAACGGGAACTTCAAATCATCTTTCCCAATAGCACGCCATCTTACAAAGTAGATGATCATTCGGAAGGCATGACGGGTTCTGCATTGCCGCCTGGACTTCGTTTCCCAAATGGTTACATTCTCGGACATCATCTGATTCTTTCTGGAACTTTTCTGGTTCCGGAGTTGCAAGTGTTCAGCTTGTGGGCGCTCAACTTGACCAATCTCATGTGGACTCGTATTGACACAGGCAGTTCGCTATCCACCGGGTCTTGGAATCGAGGCATCTTATATGGTGCTTCGGCCAAATTCCTCGTCTTGGGCCACCAAGATCGTAATCTGTACGAAGATTATGGTCACCGACAGGTCAATTTCGATCACATCACCATCTTTGATCTCGAGGCTTTTGGCATCTACCAACCTCCTGTGGCTACAACATCTACCTTGGCTCAAGACATGGGTCTCTCAATGCTCAACGAACCTGGCCTTGCAGACCTAGAGATACTCACTGGCGATGGACAATCCATTCCAGTCAATTCGGCAGTTCTTTGTGCTCGATGGCCATGGTTCCGACAACTTCTCCAAAAGAATGGTATGCTTATGGATCAAGACAAACCTGCAGACCAATCCCTCCCAAAAACCACAGCGATCTTATCTCCCAAACACCACACGCTATCCTTCCCAGAAACTCAAGCCATTGTGATTGCCTTTTTGCAGTACATTTATACGGATAGCCTCATGACATCTCAACAGCTTCAACCTACAGTGTTAGCGCACCTATTACGACTCTCCGACATGTACGAGCTACCGCGACTGAAAGAACTCGCTTCGCATGCTTTGCATCAGATGCTCAACATGGGGACGGCAGCATTCATTTATGAAGCTGCTGCGCTCTCCAATCAGCCTGGACTTCAAGTGCGTGCGCTTCGAACGATGCTGTACTCTAGAAAGTTGGCCAAGAATGGACAGACCGTGGATGATTCCATCTCTCTCCACCAGCAATCGCGCACTCCCCCAATTGCGTCTCCGTCCTCTATTCCAAGCTCGCCTAACAATTCTCTTCCCTTCCGCAGCAGAACAGCATCCATAACCGGCGCAGCGTCTCAACATCGTGGCTTTAGCACTATGGGATCCGGACCGTCTCAATTCCCACCTGCCACTCCAACGTCGCTCTCTCCATCTGGGTCATCATCGTTCAAACCTTTGCAGACCTTTAACCCAGGTAAATCCCAACGTAGCGAGAGCGTAAGCGGCATGAGCACCAAGAGCGGCGACAGTGGCGAGAAATCCAAGGGCACATTTACACCCGTCATTCAAAAGTTCGGTGGGTTCGCGTTCACAAAATGAAAGTGTTGGCGGGCATGGATGTTAAATCGTTCCTTCTCCACAAACAGCTATGCAGCTCCCTATGTGATAGGGTTCACATTGTGTTGATATAAAGCGTGTCTAGAGGTTCTTGTAGGCAGTGTGTTTCTATTTAACTCTAAAAATCTGTTTTCGAAAGCAAATCGTTCGACTTGTCTACTGTATTAGGACTGCATATATGTACAGACGATGCATGATGAATGAGAATGAGCGGGGGGATGCACTTAGGTCCGTTTGACAAAGGCTGCAGGAAAGACACCTTGAACAGGTCGATCATCTAACAGAGCACACATTATTAATACGAGCTAAATGAAAGACGTGGGCTGACTTACCGCGTTGGATCCATCCAATCCACCAATCCTTGTCCCTTGTATCAACCACGACGACCTGATCGCCTTGTCGCAACTCAATCTCGCCTTCTTCACGGGGAGTAAAGGCAAATTGGGCTTCGTATAGTCGTGGATGTTGTTCAGAGACCAGACCGGTATGATCTTGATGTTGCTGAGCGAGGGCTACAAGCGTATTAAAGGACACATTGTCTGAACTTGCGGCAGAATCGCGAAAGGGTGAGTGACCGTGCCGTGGACCGTCCGGGTGAAGAAAGGAAGAAAAGTCGCCGGTATCTCGATTATGGGATGAAGGCTGAGAAGAATTGGAGGAATATTGTGTGTTTCGATTGGCAGCCTCACGGGATGCAGGGTCTAGCGTATCGGAATCTGAGCGATAGTTGGCGGCTCCGGAGAACCGTCGGGACTCGTCGCTTGATAAATGGTAGTCGGAGAGATCAGCTTCTGTCGAGTCTTCTGGCGGTGGAGGTGGAGGAGGTGGGCCGCTGGGGGATGCAGATAAGAGATGTCGTGTGAGCGTGTCGTCGTCATGGAGCGCTGTCATTTCTGCAGATGGACGTTGCAAGAGGTTTTGCTCATCCTCTGACTCTGCATGGTAGTCTGCATGGACATGCGTATCATCGGTCGTACCCAACAGGCCAGCTACCATAAGCAGAGCATTCCACGATTCAGGTCTACGTATATTCTCAAATGTATCCGATGGTGCATTGTAATGCTTGATGGGCCGATCCTCGGTTTTGCGGCGCTTGATACAGAGCACAAGAACAGCGATTGCCATGATTGCAAATACCAAGCCAAGCGCTACCGCGATAGAAATGAGAATGACAGCTGGAACAGAGAGCTCTCGTTGTGCTACATAATGCTTGATTAGTTGTCCATCTAATTAAGTCCAGGTAAAGACCTACCTGACGATCCTTGGCTCGAGGATTGCCCGTTCGTGGTATTCGCACTAGGAATATAGCCGCGTATGTTCGCCGACGCACCTGTCGCAGTCGTTCCAACCAGCCAAGGATACCACTGTTGACCGTCGTAGAAAGCCGTACTCATCGGTCCGTATTGCGGCAGATCAAGGCTACCCATCACCAACAATAAGGCATTCCCAAGCATGCCATTGTTATTGCTCGATGGCACCGTCGACACCGAGGTTATATTGTTCGACAGAGGTAAATTGTTGGCGAGTACGTGGTAATTCGTACCATCCCAGACACTGATAAAGGCCGTCGTTGCATTCTTTCCGGCGACGTAGACTCTGTTGGCATTATTGCGGTCACGATAAATGGCGGAAATGGTCGTAGAAGAGCTGGAGACTGTATCCAATTTCAAGAGCGCAGCCTGAACTCCATGCGTGTCCACCAAAACCCATTGTGGATCATTACTGGAAGTATTGAGTTGAGCAATATTGCCCGACATTCCATTGACGCTCAACGTGCCGCCAACCCACAACATTCCATCAACAAGTTCCATCGTTGACACGGCGCCTTGCAGACTTGTAGTGTTGGCATTGGCGGGGCTGGACCAACCCGAGGTAGAGGTGGAAAGTTTGCAGACAAATGCGCAAGTGACAGCAGGCTTCGTTGTAGAAATAAAGTCGCCGGCGACGTAAACGGTCTGATTGTCTGCCGTATGGACGATAGAAGTGACGTTGGGTGAAAATCCATTCTCAGCTTGAAGTTTCCCCACATCAACAGACTGGTTGGCTGACAGATCCCACACTTGGACACCACCTTCGACATTGGCACCACCCATCACCAGCCAATTTCCGGCAACGTCGAGTACTTGGACAGGACCGATCGCAAATGTGGAGCTCAAGACTGAGACTGAGCCATTGTCGTAGACCACTGCGACATTCTTGAGGCCATTGCCGAGATCAAAATCTCCGCCAAGTACCGTAAGTGTCACCGACGCATTTGGCGAGCTCCAATGGGCGCCAGCATTGATCTCAAAAGCGTTGGACGCGCTGAATGATTGCGGCCAAAGACCAGAGCTACCAGCCATGATATGTGAACCGCTATTTTGTACGTACGCGATTCCGGGCGACTGAAGTACGGAAGCTTTGACAATGCTGCCACCAAGGTACATGTCCGAGCCAGCATCGTTTGTAAAGGAGAGACTCGTCGATACCTGACCGACGATGAACGTACCATTCGTGGACCATGCATTTTGGGTTGAGGAATACTCCACATATCCGGCGGACGCCAGTTGACGCTGTCCAATGGCGCCTTCCATGGGTAGAGCTGCCGTAAATGGTCCCGAGAGGCTCACGATCCGAGTATCCACGTGGGCTTGCAGAAATTCCACTGGTTGATCGACACCCTAAAAGATGGTTAGTCAGGCTAACAAATCTCACAGGCATGGCCTAAATGCGTACCCCTAGCAGCGGAGTCCACCCATTGCCAGTCCATTTAGCGACATTGCGGGCAGAAGTCGCGCTACCGTTGACACTGAAGGTCTGATTGAAAGCACCTCCGACGTACAGTACTGTTATTGTCGTCAGTCACATCCTAATAAGAGCATCCGCGCTCACCTGAATCCAAGACATCCATGCCTTCGATGCTTCCATCAACGTAACCACAGACAACAGCATTTGTAGATCCACCTTCAAAGGAAAGGAGAACATCTCGCTGGCTTTGATTGCCAATCCTTGCCACGGCGTATAATTGATTGGAGGCAGGATCATCTACCAGGTTATGCATGGCAACAAGTGGGTTCGATGCGTTATTGAAAACGGTGGCAAGTGCAGTAGTCACAGACAGGCCATTCCATGCAGACATTAATGGACTACTTGAGGATAGCGACACGTTCCATTGCACAATGTCACTCTTCGTCGCTGAAAGGGTGGTTCCATTCGTGACACTGGTTGTGGCAAGGCCATACAAGGAGGGGACACCGGTGATGAGACTTCGCTTGTGTGCGCCTGTACTGACGCTAGGACATTGAGCCACGTTGGCATCTGCCGGGTATGAGCAAACGATCGAGACCCGCGACTGACTCAACGTACCTGAGCTGTATATCTCGACTCCAGCTAGACCTCCGCCTTCGCCATACCAGCCATCCATGGGAACGACAATCTGTACGCCTTGGATGCCCCAACCGCCATCCTTGTCCAGAATTTCCTCGCGCAACGAGGGAGGCTGGATGGCATTGTAGTCAATCTCAAACGAGGACCAGTTTTGGTCGTCATTGAGACGACAATTGGTTGTACATAGGGTATGAGGCTCGCAAGATGAGCGTAGGGGTAGATAGGCATCTTCTGGCAAGGCCAGTAATCTACAACTCCCAGTCAGACATTGATTGCCAGCATATACCCCTATCCGTCTTACCCAAATGTCTTTACACCCCAATGCTTGCCGTTGACCAGTCCAGGATTCTTTATCCTGATACCTGTAATGTGCGTTTTGTGTTCAGAAGACACTTGCCACCAACCGGGAAGGCCAGGTTCCATGAGCCAAGGTTCATGAGCTTCGCTGGAGGAACAATCATGAACTACATTATGTGGATTGCCCATGGAAGGTTCAGTCCCTGGGACAGGTTCTCGCAGAGAATTGCCGCCAGAAATGACCATGTTGGGGTTATTAAGGGGTATACTGTGGCCATTGGGAATGGAAGGTGAGGACGAGGATGGATTCTCGGTTTGCGTAGCAGAAGGGGTATTTTGATCCGTAAAAGCTGCTGATGATCCTGACGTAGAAGTAATAGGTAATGTAGATGCAGTAGATACAAAAGCCGAAGCCGAAGCCGAAGCTGAGATCGTTGATGACGCTGAAGGTACCATTGTCGACGTGGCATTAGTGATTGTAGTAACATTAGCCGTAAAATTTTGACCGGTGCCAAAGTAAATAGTAGCGTTTCTCCCATTTTCTGAACCGACTACGCTATAAACGATCGACTCAAATCCACCCCAAGGAAGTGCATGCCAAGTTTCGTTTAGATAATAAGCTGCATTGCGAAGCGTCGTGATCGGTGAAAGCGTAGAGGCGTTGAATTGACCACCAGCGACAAACATATTCAGGGAGCTGGAGCACCAGATTTGATGAATGATGCCCTGTATTCCACCACCCAGTAGGTTCTCTATTTGCCCAGACGCAATATCATAGCGTGCAATACTGTAGGCTTGTGTTCCATTGATAACATTGAAGTCGCCTGCAATGATCAATGAATTGTTTTGAGCAAGGTGACAGGTCGATAACAACAGTCCACCAGGATTCGTAGTCGCAAATACCGAGGCTGATGTATTGGTCAAGTGCACGAGCGTTGCACCTGGGCCAGTCGTATGGTCAGCGGTCATCGCGCTGGTTGACAACGTGGGTGGGGTATTCCACGCCTGAACACCCAGAAATCCACCAACGAGTGCGAAACCATCGAGTGGAGACAGATCAGCACCTCGGGGTATCCCTGAGGTTTGTGCTAATACAGAAGAGTAAAGGATTGACAAGAGGGCACATGCAAAGAGTGGGCGTTTTCGGCACATGTCGCACTGTGCACTTGCGCAAATGTCAATGGTGCGCTTTTCTTGCCTTATACCACAAGCACAAATGTTGAGACAATGTAAAGGACGAGAATAGAGAAAAGAAAAGAGTAACGTGAGAAGGACAAAGTTTGTCTATAGCAACCAAGGTCAGAGAGAAGGGCGTGCCTGGACAGGAATGCAGCCCAAAAAGGCAATTCTAATAATGTTCTCAACAAACGATCTTTCGATGCTTGTCCATAAACTCATCCACCACTTGTTCTGTTACCGCCTTGCGTCTCTCTTGGAATGCACCGACGAAGGCACTGATGACTTCAATGCATTTTGCCTTTAGTTCTCCGGTCAGCATCTCTCCTTTGCGATAAGCCGTGGCGATCCTCTCCAATTCTTCATCATCGTCGAGGAAGAAGGAGAGGTATTGATAGCTGACATCCACATCAGGATTGCCGCCGTGCAATCGGTGGAGTTCAAGGGTTTCTTGACCTCCAGAGAACGCGTAGCTGTTAATCTTCTTCTTGATCTTGTTGGGGGTATCCGTCATGAAGATGGCAGAGGAGTCTACGGAGGCTGACATCTTAGTTTGCGACCCCTGGTGGAAAAAAGGTCAATGTGTGCCATAGTCATCTATCGCTGTGGTTAACGCACCTGAAGAGCCGGGAAAAACTTGGCATGAATTAAGGCTGGCTTTTGGTATTTGAGTTTCGTCGCCGCATCACGGGTCAGTCGAAAGTAGGGATCCTGTCATGCTTCATGTCAGCTGACAACCACATCACCGGTTCAGCAATTTACCTGATCAATAGCACAAGGAATCAAGCAAGGAATATCCTTCTTGGTGCCAAAAATTTGGGGGAAGGAATTGCTAAAAGCCGGAGCAGCTTGAATGGCGACAAAGTGGGCTTTGCCAATGCTGTCCGTGTCCACAAATCCAAATGTTGCTTTGGATTGATTCAGGGTGATGCCTCGAGAGATTCTGACGACATTGTGATAGAACGGACCCCTTTATATCGAGCTCAGCCACGCAGACTTCGAGGACTCATGGACATGACTACGTACCCGACAAAATCGAGATCGGAAAAGATAAAGGTCTTTTCCTTGTTGAAACCGCAAGCAATGATATCCTTTGCATTTTGACGAGCGAACTCGTGGGCTTGCTCAACCGTCAGATTGGACTTGAACAGGAACTTTTCATCATCGGTCAACTGAATGACAATCGGGACGTCAAACACCTCTTGCAAGTATTGACAAAAGACAAAGGGTACCATGTGGCCCAAATGTATGGAGTCACTGGAAGGTCCACGACCCGTATATAGATAGAATGGCTTCTTTTGCTCAAACCGATCAAGAATCTTGTTCAACTCTCTACAAAACCTCCGATTAGTTGCATAAACAGAGCGAGATACTATCATACAGACCTGTGAGAAAAGAATACACCACGACGTAGAAACATGTGCGGTTTCCGTCCCGTCAACCTCTCAAAACGCGCCAAGATCTCGGGGCTGATGGGACTCGTACCAAACCTTTCAATTAGTTTGTTGTAGTCTATAGCCTGAGCCTTTCCTTCAGCGTCAACGGCTCCTTCTACGTCCCAGGGTGTCACTATTTGTTCTTTGCTCTCCGTATTGCCGGTAAGAGGAACTGCCGATCGCACATCATCGCTCGTGATGGGATTCGATGACGGATCAGCCGATGAAGCAGTCTTTTCAGTGTGTGGCTGCACTGTAACCGGCGCACCATCTTGGAGCTTTGTATTCTTCATCACTTGAGCAGCAGCGTCCACAGCGGAGTCCATGTGAAGAAAGCGTTCCTGTCACTCCAAAGCCGAAGGCCTTTAAAGGAAATCGAGCAATGACTCAGGCTTCAAGTGTCGATGACATTGGATTGGATCATAACATTGGATATAGGAGAGAGAGTGTGTGTATGTGCGTATGTGGATAGATGGATGATGAGAGAAGGGATAGAGAACGTGGGATAAGATCAGATATCGTGGATTGTGCTTGCCGAATGGCTTATGAACGCTATCCCTATGGTCTATAGTCTATCATGGCATATGGCTCTCCTTGATTGACTAGCTAATTGAGAGAACGAAAAACACAGATAGCACATAAGCCATCTCAGGCAACTTCAGTGCTAAAGACAACAGGGTGGTAACGCCAAACAACAGTAAGAACAATGGCAAAGTGACTATGAGCACGTGACTACACGTTAACTTGCGAGTTGTTGCCAACTTGAGCTTGCTCTTGTTCACTTGGTTATGGCGCTGCGATGGAGGAGGGTGAGCTACGACGCCTCATTTAGTACCTTTCGGGGCATGCTGCATAGCATGCTCACAGCTGATGGTAAAGCAGTCTCTGGCATGGAGATGTATCAGTGAGTATACGGGTGGTGGTGCCTGGCTTGGACATTTGCGCTCGGCAAGCTCTCGTGCCCATTATTCGCCGATTGAGCGACGCAACATCAAATAACAGTATACGATGGCTTATGCCTCATGTTCTTATATAGACTGGTTTATGAAATGTGTACAGCATCACCCAAACCTTACACAGAACGCCTGTTCCTCGGTATTGCAGAGTATTTTGAAGACTTTTGCGACGGTAAACGAGAGGTATGCTCATTGCATTATGGTGCTTCTCGGTTATTGAGCACTAGAGTAGGAGATTCTGGCGCAAAACGACATCTTGTATGCGTATGCCAAAGAGTTTAGATCATATCATCTGGTCGCAGATTATGCGAGCCGAATATGCGATACTTTAAACAGACTGTTGTTGAAGGTACACGAAGGAGGCACAAAACGAAAGATTATATCGAGTTCAGAGCGTCGATATGAACGACAGACCATACAGGCCGTACGTTGACATTGTGGAAAACCCTGGTGAAGAGCTAACTGGGGCTTGCTACAGCTTGCTTTGCTGATCTGGAAAGAGCGGGTGGTGATTGCAATCAGAAACAGTCACAACAATCGATTATTGTATCAAGTGTTGGAATCCATTACACGGGATAGAGATGGTGAAGATGTATCTCAGGATGCCATTCATACGGTTGTCAACTCCTTGGGTAAGTTGTCAAAGGAATAATAATTCAGTTAGCCATGCTCAACGTAGCTCCCTACAGTTCGACTGGACGAATTCATTGACCAGCCCCGAAGTCTCTACATAGAAGAATTTGAACGGCCATATTTGATACATACCAAGAACTACTATCAGCGTGAAGCGGCACGCGTCATTGCAACGAATAGCATCTCAGATTACATGATACAAGCGAACAGTCGCTTGATACAGGAGGCAGCTAGAAATAAGAGATTCTGCCATCAAACCACCCATGAAAGGGTAAGTAGCTGATTTGCACCGTCAGAACATGATTTGACAGGTGAACCGCAATTAGGCTGTGAAAGAATGTGAAGCGCAGTATGTGGCAGCTTATCAGTCAAGGATTCAAGGCGAATTCGAACAAATGATTCATCACGAACGATATGAGGGCAAGTGTAGCCTTGATGCGATCGGTCGATTGCTGACGGATCTATTCTCTTTTAGATTGTAAATTGGCGTACAGTCTACTGAGTCGTCTTACGGATGGTCTCAAAGAACTGTTAGAGATCTATCAATCTTACATTACGAAGCTAGGCAAGGATATTCTTGCTCGACTCGGGCAAAGCGTTGCCAAGGTATGGGCGTTGAGGATTTAAGTGACGTGACTCCAAGCAACTCATGGTACATATCCAGGATCCTCGGGAATATGTTGAGTCGCTATTGAACTTGCAGTCAAGATACTATGCCATCTCCAACAATGTCTTTTCGGGGGATGCGACGTTCGTTGCGGCCGTCGACAAGGCTTTTCGCGCCATCATCAATGACACGGTCACCAACAAATACGCACAAGGCCCGGAATTGCTCGCCAAATACTGCGATCTACTGCTGAAGAGAGGAAGCGCCAAGAAGGAGGCTTCGGCAGTCGCCGCCGCAGGCTCCAAGACCGCAGCGACGCAAGTCAATGGCGCTGATATGGTCGATGCCGATATTGACGTGGAACATCGATTGACGCAGCTCGTAATTCTCTTCAAATACGTAGACGACAAGGACGTGTTTCAGAAGTTTTATTCCAGAATGCTCGCTAAACGGCTGATTTATGGCACTAGCATAAGCGAAGAGGCGGAGGCCGGCATGATTGCGCGATTGAAGGCAAGTTGGCAGTTGTTCTGAGTTGTATTGCTCATGCACCGTTCAGGATACCTGCGGAGTGGAATATACCAGCAAATTGCACAAAATGTTTACCGACATGACGGTGAGCGCCGATCTTAATACGAGATTTAAAGACTTCTTGGATCAGAGCGAGTTGAAACTGGGAGGTATGTTGCTACAGGTGTTTGAGATGTGCTTGCTCACCTTCCGCCAGTTGGTTTCGATATTTTGGTCCTTACGGCGGGTGCCTGGCCCCTTTCGCAGTCAAGCTCCACTGATGTACAAATACCAGCAGAGGTAAGTACTTATACAGAAAAAGTGATGGTTTGGATAGAATGTTGACCAATTTTAGCTTGAAAAGAGTGTGACGCGTTTCACGACATTTTACAACAATCATCACAATGGCCGCAAATTGTCCTGGCTCTGGCATCTTTCAAAGGGTTTGTCGTCGAATTAGTGTCAACGCACCACTTGATGCTAACCATTGACAT
The DNA here is from genome assembly GCA_002261195.1 of Bifiguratus adelaidae. NCBI lineage: Eukaryota > Fungi > Mucoromycota > Endogonomycetes > Endogonales > Bifiguratus > Bifiguratus adelaidae. The sequence goes on from MVBO01000135.1 coordinate 19,436, forward strand.
TTCAACACTTAGGTGACTTGCGGTTAACGTATCTCAACAAACCGTATGAATTAGCGGTCTCCATTTACCAGATGGCCATCCTCTTGCTCTTCAACACCAATGATACCCTTACATTGCAAGACATCCTCGACCATGCAACCCTCAAGGACACAGAGGCCAAACGAGCCATCAAGGTAAGACTCCCTCTTTCCACACGGAAGCCCATATTCACATTGCACTTAGCCATTGATTGAACTCAAAATCCTCAATTGCAACACCACAGAACTGGAACCCTCCAGTGACATATCCCTCAACATGTCCTTCTCCAGCAAACGCACAAAACTAAAACCCTCCGCAGCCGTACAATCGGACACGCCTCAGGAAACGACACAGACGCATGCAAGTATCAATCAGGATCGAAATCTGCATCTCCAAGCGACCATTGTGCGGCTCCTAAAATCTCGGAAACGCATGTCTCATACCCAGCTCATGACGGATGTCATTGATCAAGTCAAGGGTCGCTTCAAGGCGGATGTGGTGGTGGTAAAACGCTGTGTGGAAGTGTTGTTGGAGAAGGGATATATGGAAAGAGACGGACGCGATTGGTATGTCTACGTAGCCTAGGAGGGGTGGCCCCGTGTACATTGTAAGCCATGGCGAAAATACAACCACCGTGTTTTATAGAACAGAATTCCAGTCTATATACATGCTACCCTAATCTATACTGACGCTTTAGCAACAAACACAACATTAATCCACAATATCAATCTCGAAGCTGACATCGTCATCCTCTTGTTTCGTCAAGTGAACCACATCGCGATGGGTGGCTTTCGGAGGTAGAGCTGATCCTCGTACACTTGACACATCACTTTTGGAACCTTCTTCCGCTTCATGGTCCAAGTTGCGCGACCCTGAGCCGCGCACATGACTAGTATGATTCAAGACGCAGACATCGGCAGCGAAGGAGGTCACAGGCGCGCTTGCAGACAACAGCCTTCGAATCTTATTCACAGCGCCGTCATCGCCAGTGGTTGTCCAGCTAGGCCTAGCATAGGACCAGAACCCGGTTCCTTCGTCATCTTGCTCAGATTCAGAAGAAGCGTCAGGTCGAGCGTAACCAACATAAGGATGGTGAAGAGAGAAGCGGCGTACGGGTAGTATTTCCGGTTGGCCTGCCTTGTACTCGACAGCCGACGCAGAAGCGCGACGGGTAGTGCTTCGCTTCTTACCGCGGCCAGCCGAGGAGTTGGAGCGCGGTTTACTATCAACTGCAAGCTCAGGATGGAGCTTGGAAATATGGGTCTGGTAAACTGTAAGCGAACATGCCTAGGAGGGAATCCAACCGACCTTGAGGTTACCCAATTGGGTGAATCCCTTGCCACAGCCTTCTGCTGGACATTGGAATGGCTTCACATCACGATGTATACGTTCGTGTGTTTTCAGATTCCCGTGCTGTGTAAATGTCTTATCACATCCAGGGAAGGTACAAGCGTACGGTCTTTCGCCCGTATGCTTCCGTTCATGTGTCTAGAGAAAGGTGTAAATGAACTATCGTTTGTAAAGGATCAATACGTACCTTGAGATTTCCCAATTGAGTGAATGCTCGATCACATCCTGGATATTCACAAGCCTTTACGTGCAAATGTGCAGTAATAGAAGGAAAAGATGCAAACCATACGGAAGGCAAGAGAAGTAAAGGAGGAGGAAGAAGCAGCAAGAAAATTAGTGAATCGTCAACTCATTTCGTTCCCAATCAGAATCGTTGTGAGACTTAACGTCTGCTCTGCGGATGACCTTGGTGATTACTAATGCAATCGCCAAGGCGTTGCCGCAACCAATCATTGGTTGTACCAATGATCCCGTGAACTCCGCACATTGCTAGAGGCTAACAATGTGCCTGAGCTACGGGACGCTTGGGAATCCGAAACGAAATCTCCTCACTTTGTTTTCCGCACATGCAATATGACGGAGCCCGAGGAAGGAAGTGGAAGGGAAGGGGAGGGGGGAGCGGGCACCTAAACCACATCCAAGCACTGAAGGTAGGTACTTACATATGGACGAAGTCCGGTATGACATCTGTACAGAATTAGTCATCAGGTGTGAATCGTGTAAACAAGCTCACCTTTCGTGAATGCGTAGATGTGCAAGCTGCATAAAGAAGCGGTCGCAGCCACTGAATCGACATGCATACGTACGTTTGCTTGAACCGTTTTGCTTGGCATTTTCTGAAGGGGCTGACGCACTAGGCACTTCAACACGGTCCAAAGGTTGCACGCTTGGACTTTCCAAAGCAAGCATCAAAGCTTCCAAAGGAGATGAAGGACGTCGGTACATGGTGTCAGCGGGAGGTGAGTCATGTTTCTCCGCCACCTCAGCAGAAGGCTGCAAAAGAGGAGATACAGGCGAAAGCGGACTATCGGTATCTTGAGCGCGAGCATATTCCGTACGTCGACGCTTCATGGCGGGATGGTCATCTTCTTCGTCATCGATGCTGATCTCCAAGTCTTCGTCTTCACCATCCTCTGCCGTAGACGATTCAGAGCGACTTGACGTAGGCGGGCTCATGGGAAGGCTGAATGAAGGACTATCAGACCTGCCGTTGGCAGCACATCCACGCTTTGCTAAGAAGGTCTCGCCAGAGTCGCTAGAGTGCGCATTTTCTTGAACTTGCAAAGACGTCTCGTGGTGCATGTCATCCTCACCCAGTCGACTCACGTCAATCACAGCATCCTCTTCGGAGCTCTTGCCAGCGTCAGGAAAGTGATCAAAGTTGGATGGAGGAGTCAGCGGAGAGACAAGGTGAGAGACAGAGCGCCCCTTGCGCTTGGTTCCTGAGAGGCGACGGGGCTTGTTTCGTGGGAGAGTCGTCGTGGAAGTCAATACGGCCATACTATTTACCCGTAGTAGAATAGATGACCCAAACGCAAACAATAAGCGAATGTAAGCAAAGAAAGAGACAAGACAAGACGCAAACCCTAAGGGTAAGGCAAGAAAGCAAGAGCAAGACAGGTATAGAAACAAACAGAAGATATACGAGACCTTTGGCCGTGCATTCTAAACAGGAATGTCACATGACGGGTGTTCAGATGATGCAATTTGATTGGCTACTTCATCTATTGGCCGAGTTGACGCTCAAGCCAGCCAATGACGCGTTGTAACACGCGTAAATCTACCCCGAGGAGAGAGGCTACATGTCGTACGAGTTTGTAGTAGGGAGCATCATGGCCGTGTTCAGCTAGGGTATCAATCTCTTGTTCAGTAAGGATGCGCGTAGTGGTAGAATAGTGTTGGAGCGGAATAGATTGAATATCGGGTTCATTTTGTCGCTTGTAGAGGTCGGCGACCAATTCACGGTAACCGTGTGCAAGTTGTGTCATGATGGAGGAACCGCCACGTGCCGGTTTGGTAGCTGTTTGCTCTATACTATCGTCTGTATCTCGGAAAAGTTGAGCGAGGGATTGCGCTTCCTCACGCTTTTTGCGTTTTTCTTTCGACTCCTTTTCGAGCTGCTTGCTCCACGTGGCCATATTGAGAGATGAAGCTGCAGTTGGATGATCGAGATTGTACGTTTCCGTCGCACCATCTCGCCCTTCTACCAAGTATTCTTGACAGAATTGGATGAAGTCGCGCGGGGAATCCTCGGCAAAAGATCGCACGGTTCTGGAGCAAAAAGTAGGTTTTCCTTGCATTTTCGCGAGTGAGCAACTTACTCTGCGGAGATATTGTCATAGGCCTTGACCCAGGCATCCATTTTAGCCTCCAACAATGCGATCCGTTGTCTACGTTGTTCTCTCAAGCGCTGTTTGTCCCTAAGGCTTGCCTTGTCTGATTCACCGCAGCCAAAGGACCATAAGCGCCATGCCACCACGCAACAAGCACTCAAAGCGATTTCGGGTACGTATCTGGCCATACCGGTGTCGATGTAATATGGCGTATCACGGTGGCCATGTCCGTGCAATGGTCGTGATGAACCTAGGCCATCCTGAGTATTGGTACCGGGATTTAATAGATTAAGGCATCGCGCAAAGCGAAGTGCAAGTGCCAAATACGGTGCTAGACGTGCATAAGTTGGGAGGGTCAGCGAATGTTGAGCGCTTACCTGGCAACAACATCTCCCAGCCGAGACGGTAAAGAACGAGCGGACGATTAGGACCCATAAAGGTGACATTGCATTTCTCTGCGAAGATTCGTGTAAAGCGTGTCACAGCATCATGGACTTTGGGCGGAGACAGGATGCGCTAGCGAAGGATAAGTTATACACTGTATGAATGACAAGGATGCCAACTTACTCTCGCTTCCAGCTCCCATCGTTGCAGGTACCAAAATCGCGCTCGTATGCTGTCAGGCATCGTTTGAGTGGCCAAATAATACGGTACACGTCCCATCAGTGCCCACCGGCACAAGTCAGCAGCAAGAATAGGAAGGCGGAGGTGGATCATGGCAAGGTATTGTAGCGCTAGGCTGTGATGGAGGAGCAATCGATTGGCTGGATCATACTTTGGAAGCTTTCTGGCGCGACGTGGTCGCTTGTGCTTGTTGGCAGTACTTGCTTCATTTATCTCGTCCGTTGCTGATGGCTTTGCTTCTTCTACATCATCTAAATCATCGAATGGGTCCTCAGCCTCCAGATCTTCAGCGGTGTAAGCGAGGGCATCCAGTATGCGATCGGCTTCTGCATCTTTTGGTTGGCTCGCCGTGGGTTGAGATACGTCTCCGACAATGTCACTACTCATTGGCACCAAATCAGATGTAGAGACAAACATGAGCCACAACTCCTTGACAACTGCCTATCATAGAGAGCGTCAGCACTATTGCCGTAACCCAAACATGCACCTTACCTCCAACTCGTTAGGGCAGCCGAAATCGCGAATCAACGCTTTTGATTGTTGCCTCAAGACATGTTGAAATCCAATATACACCATGAATCGAGCGTCGCGTCCGTGGACCACTGTACTCCATGTCAGTCACAACCGTCAACAGATCATTGCAACACTTGCCTTCGATCTGAGCTCTACTCCGATCCTCCTTCACCTTCTTTCTCTGCCTAGTTTGCCCAGCTGCATAGGCAGTGTCCTGGTCTGTCGCCTCTTCTCGCCAATGCTAAACCCTATCAATATCCGCAGGACATGTCACACCCCAATCACTTACAGCCAGTTGATGACCATATTTGCAAATGTAGAAACCCAAATCGTTCCTTTTGTACTTTCTAACACCACAGATAGGGCAAGGAGGCAACTTGGGCATGCCCGCTCTCAACGCCGACCTTCGTCAGTCGTAATCACGTAACTGTTCTCGTCCAACAATCGCTCCAATTCTGTCTTGACTTTTTCCAAATACTCGCTCACAATGAAGACGTGAGTTTCGTCCAGATGCTCAATGATGAAGTGCCACTTTTCGTCGAGTGATTTCAACAGTTCCTTGACTGTAGGGTCACATTCAATCAGCGTGCCCGATGTTGCCTTGACCATAACAAGTGATACAATTTCCACGTGCGTTTGCCTTTTTGCTTCATGGACAGAAAGACTCGGTGGATACGGCGACTGGTGGGGGCATCGCTGGTCTCTCTGCTCTCATTAGTCTTTGTATGGTGGCTCAGAGTGTATTACCGCAGGATACAAAGTCGTGCAACAAAACAAGTCCAAGATGGACAAGCACAGGCAAGTGTTATATGCGATGACGGGTTTGGAGCTGTCTGGTCTAAATGCTCCATAGACATCCACGACGGCAGCTACTTCCAGCCCAGCAGAGAAAAATACATCCATTGGCTCACTGCTAGGCAACATCATGTCAGCAAAAGCACCACGCAAGAAGCGTATCATGACGATTAGCGTCAAGAATGTAAGTGAATCTATTTTCGATACAAAGCTCACCCAGTAGACGGTCTTGTGGAATCCATCCCCTGATCTTGATACCCCCATGCACGCCTATCGAGAGCAAACACCCTTTTTACTTCAACATCTCGTCCACGCCTACGACATTTACCTCATTGTTCAGTTCAATTCAGCCATGGATCGGGATCAAGTGGTGGAATTGCTCAACAAGAGTGGACTAATTGATGGAAAGATTGGAGACGTTCTGCCAGCGAGCCAAAAGGTAAAACAGAAAGGGACCGGTGTACTTGATCCACGCAAGATCCTCTTTTGCTCCACCTCGGAAGGCAAGGCACACATAATTCGACATATTTCGCCTCATACGCACGTGGAAGGCGGTTGGGAAGGCGATGACGGAGAAGACGTGGTTCGTCTAGTGAGACGATTCGTTGGACGACTCATATGGGTAATTACGAAACGCAGGCGAAGTAGTTTCTTTACGCCCGAAGGACCAAAGAATGCAGGCGAGGAAGATATCGTTGCGGACAACGTCGAGATCACTGAACGCATGATGGAATCATCACTGAGCCAGGAAGCAGGTATACAGCAGACCTAAATCAGTGTACTGTAGATTAGGGCAAAAATTACAAGTAAACCAAGGTACTAATCGAAACTCTCGGGATATATGCCTTGATATCCGACTCCATCTATTTACTCTTGGTCTGGAGTTTTCGATCCGCCTTAATGGCGCGATAGTCTCCATTCAAACCAATAACCAACTTCATAATCTCGGTAAAGACATTCCAGTCAAGAATTTTGGTCATTGCGATTTTCATCATCACGGTGGTAATGCCTATAGGCAAAGAGGAGATGAGATAGGGCATGAAGAGTATGCGGCGACGAACCTTGATCAGCTACAACCACCTTGCCAGCATTACGAGCAATGGTATCGGCAATGACAGATGGAGGGGACGAAAACTTGTGTGAAAGGTGAAGGACGGACATTTTGCCGGCGTTGGAGTAGAAGTTGGAATCAATGGGAGAAGGATGCTAAGGAAAGCAAGGACGGGCGCTCAGTACGTGCCCACAACCCATCGCTGGGACCCACTTACGATAACGAGGATGTCAATACCGTCCTCTTTCAATTCGGCAGCCAAGGAAGCCGCAAACGTAGTCAAGAAAGCCTTCGTTGACGCTAATAGTGACAAAACGGATGAATATGGCCCGCCTTCCATCAGACCCAGATGCATGACCTACCATACAACGCGGCAGCAGGATTAGGGATAAAGCCTGCGCTGCTACTCGTAAAGGTAATCAATCCCTTGATGCCCTCTTCCACCATACGTTTCGAGAAATGATGCGTCAAGATGACCGCAGCCGTAGCATTGACGTTATAGTTGGCCATGACGCGCTCAAAGGGCATATCCGGTAGGATTCCCGGAGCAATGAATCCGGCGTTATTACACACGATGGAAATGCGGATATCTTTGGTTTGCTCAATGACTTGAGGCAGAAAGTCTGGCTTGGCGAGGTTGCATCCGATAAATCGAAATTGTACTTGAGGAAAGTCCTTGACGATGCTCGTCTTGAAAGAGGCCAAAGTAGCGTCATCTAGAGCAACAATGACCACGTTGATCTGCTGACGGGCAAACTTGCGAACGATGGCGGCGCCGATGCCAGATGACCCACCGGTGACCAATGCCCTGAGGTGGGATCAGAACAGCAAGTGCGACATCACTTACTCACCATTCCGCATTGTATTTCTTCTTCAAGTTCTGCTCTTCACATCCATAAGCACCATAGAGAACAAGTGCCAAGTAGGGCAATACCACAATAGCTCCTATCAAAGCAAACACGGTGCCTATCATAGCCAAATAGTTTCAGAAATTCCCGGGTCCAAGGAATAAAGGGGGAAAAAGCTCAAGATTGCTTTTCATGGTGCAATTTCGCTTTTTCATTTGGAGCGAAAACACAATTGTTATAAAGCCTCCACAGTCTATAAAGCGGTTATATACAGTAATTGCAAACTTATTATGATCTGTTGTTGGGGAGATTACCAGCAGCAGATGCGGAACCAGAGGCACCAGCAGAAGTACCTCTCAAGACTTGACCAGCATGATTGGCCTAAGGAAAAATTGTCAGTATAAATTCTCTAAAAGCATAAGCGAGTATATCCTACCTGAATGGAGGAGAAGCGACGCATCTCATTGGGCTCCATGCTGAACTTGCGATCACCAGACGCGATCTTGCGACCAAAGGTGGATGGACGACGGACTTCCAAACTACGAGTGCGGTTGGCGTAGAGTCTGCCAGAAGTAGACACAACAGAGGAGCGGCGGGAAGCGGCTCCCTCAGTTTGTTGCAGACGATCGGCAACGACAACCTTGGTGGGCTTGAAGATACGTTGCATGGCGAACTTGATTCCGTCCAAAGGCACGAACCAAATGAAGTTCCAAATCCAAGCAATACCAGCCATAGGCCAGCCACATCCCATAATGTCAGTGAAGCCCCAATTGGCGTAGACAGCGATGAAGGTGGCAACAAGTTGAGCGACAATGAAAGCAGCCATCAAGTAGGTCGAAGGACGTTCCATGAAGAAAAAGCCTTGGGAACGAGTAATGAAGATAAGACCTTGAGAGATAGTTGAGACTTGCAAGTAGACAACGGCGTGCAATCTGTAATCGTTTGGGTTGTTGTTCACTTGCGATACACCATCCAAAGAGAAGTAAGGAATACCGAAGGTACGCTGGAAGAACGTGGTGTCATAGATAACAATGAAGAACACGATGGTGGACAACGCCAAGTACAAGCCGTAAACAATAGCGTACGAGAAAATCTCCTTCAAGTTCCATTGGTCAGGGTAAGGAGAAGGCCTAACTCTGTCCGTGGAAATAGTCATGATGGTACCATCATTGAGAATGGCAAGAATCAGGACCAAGAAAGGAGGGAAGTCGAACTTGTAAGCGAAAGCGAGCATAGCGAAACCGACGACAACACGAATGGTGACAGAGCAAGTGTAGATGGAGTAGTTTCTCATACGTTGGAAAATTTGACGAGATCCAGTGATGGCTTCAATAATGACAGAGAGACCGGGTTCAGTAAGGACGATATCAGCAGCGGAACGAGCAGCATCGGAAGCATCGGCAACAGCAATACCAACATTGGCCTTGGAGAGGGCAGGAGCATCGTTGACACCATCGCCCGTCATAGCAGTCATGTGACCCATCTTTTGGAGACGTTCAACAATTTCGTACTTGTGCTCGGGGTATACACCAGCAAAACCATCAGCTTCCAAAACCATGTGGTCCAAATCCTTATAGCCAGACTCCGGAGGAGGACCATCCTTAAGGCACTTGGACAAGAACATGTTATCACCCATACCGAGACGACGACCAGTTTCCTTGGCAATAGCCAATTGATCACCAGTAATCATCTTAACTTGAACACCGAGAGCTTGAGCACGATCAATGGTTTCTTTGGTATCCTCACGTGGAGGATCATAAATAGGAAGAAGACCAACAAGGCGCCAACCAAGACCTTTACCATCGACAGTACCGTCAGGAACCTCATCAACAGCAACAGCGAGAGCACGGAGACCACGGCGAGCATATTCATCGACATCATCGTTCAAAGCCTTGATTTGAGCCTCATCCTTGTCACGGGTACAGAGATCCAAGATAGTGTGAGACATACCCTTGGCGACACGAAGAACCTTGCCATCAGATTGACGCTTGTAGGTCATTTCAGTACGCTTGATAACAGGGTTGAAAGGCTCAAAGTGTAACTCCTCGACGCCTTCACGAGCCATCTTGGGATCAGGAAGAGAGTTGACAATACAGGTATCGATGGCATCCATGTTTTGGGTTCGGCTAGCGTAAGTAGAAAGCAAGATAATGTCGTCGCCATTGAATTCAGCGTACTGCTTGATGGTTGGCTTGTCAACAACAAGCTTGTTGAGAGTGAGAGTACCAGTTTTGTCAGAGCAGAGAATGGTGACAGCAGCCATCTCTTCAATAGCGGTAATACGGGTAACAATAGCCTTATGCTCGGCGAGTTGCTTAGCACCAATAGCGAGAGTAACAGACAATACAGTGGGCATAGCAATGGGAATACCACCAATGAGCAAGACGAGGAAATTGTTGATACCACGACGGTATTCGTAACGGAATGAAGGGGCACCATAGAGAATGATGATTTCAAGAACCAAGAAGATACCGATGGTGACCATACAGAAGTTACCGATCTTGGCCAAGATAGATTGCAAGTGACCCATTTCATCACTAGAGCTACCAACAAGCTTCGCGGCACGTCCAAAGAAGGTATTGATACCGGTACCGATAACAACAGCTTCAGCTTCACCTTGCTTAACCGTAGATCCAGAGAAGATTTCATCACCAGCCTCTTTGGTGACAGGGAGAGATTCACCAGTCAAGGCGGCTTCATCAATAGAGACTTGACCGTGGGCAGTGATCAAACGAGCATCAGCGGGAACGATGTCACCCAATTTCATGGAAACGACATCACCGGGAACCAATTCGGCTGAATCAACAGATTTCCACTCGCCATCACGCTTAACCTTGGCCTCAGGAGCCAAAGACTCCATGAGAGCTTGGACAGCATTTCCGGCTTGGCGTTCTTCCCAGAAACCAATGGTGGCGTTAGCCAACAAGAGGAGAATAATACCGATGAAATCTTCCCAATCCGGAGGTTGACTCACACCGTTCATAGGACCGTTGGAAAGCGCAATAGCGACAATTGCGGCAGCTTCCATGACCCAGGAAAGAGGGTTCCACATGAAACCCAAAAATTGCAAAAAGGGGTTCTGCTCCTTGTGCTCGAGCTTGTTTGGTCCAAACTACTCTCGCGCGTTAGTACCATGGTTGCGCAAACGTGTCACCATATCGATTGTGCCACCCCACCCAAATGTGTAAACAGAATGTGACTGTCATTGCAATTTGGGCCGGTAGCACAAAATTTTTCCATGGGCTGTTTACTCACCTTTTCAATACGAGCCTGGGCTTCTTGACTGGTCAAACCTTCGGGTGACGTCCTATTATCATTGAATGATTAGCTCCAATATTCGAAAACAGTACCCTGGGATTAAAGCGGCGCACAAATGCCACGCAAGACATGAAATAGGCCGATACTTACTGAAGAATTTGGTAGACATCCCCTTGCTCCATAGTGGAGAGATCAAACTTTTCCTTGTCATAAAGCTCCTCAACAGTGAGATTCATGCCGTTAGGGACGTCGATGGCGGCGTGGCTGGGCTTTTCATTACCAGCTTCGTTACCGTTGAGGACATTGCCCGTGTCAGCCCCGTTGGCTTCCGGTGCTGGTGATTGTTGTTGCTCCACCTTTGGTTCCTCAGATGGGGCAGACATGTTGATAGATCTCGATGAACGTAGAGTAGCGAGCACTGATGATAGGTGTTTCAACCAAGGTGAAGAGTTGGGAGGATGAAACTAAAAAGATTGAATAGCCGACACCGGGCAATGCTGAGTGAAGCTATGCACCAGTAGAACGAACTGAAAAATAACAGATAAGAAAGAAAGGGGAAAAGATGTTCAAAAGGCGAAACAAATAGCGACGGAGTTCTTATATACGGCCCGCTGGTTTTGTTTTTTTCCACCTTTTTTCTGGAGGGGGGAGGGGTAGGCAAAGGATTAGAACGTTTTTCCTTTCATCGTCATTTGTCATTGCAAGGGTCGACACGCTCATTGCCATATATGGTGTATTGTGGCATGCGGTGTCTTAGAGCCATACATCCCACGCGCCCATGTTAAACCTTTCGAGAACCCGGAGGCCCAAAGTGGGAAGTTGATACACGAATATGATTGGTAGATGGATGTCACATGTCACACACAGGATCAGTAGCTTGGCAAGTGCAATCTTGAATTCAAACTCCGCAACTCTGAAGGGTACTTTTTTATCCGAGTGACGAGGTCCGCCGGGTCGGGTACTTAATGGTGAGTGTGGAGGAATACGGTAGACAAGGCTTATGAGTGGCTTTAGATGTGCATTTGCGAAGTTTTAACTATATACATTATGCTTCATGCAATGTGACTAACCTGGATACTTCTCGAAAGCCTGAAATAGGCTGATGACATGACGCGACCAAAAATACCTCGGTCATTGAAAAAATCAATGATTAAAGTGAAATTGCTTTTACCTAATATCCCGTTCCACGGTTTGATAAGCTATTCCATGCCGCGATAGTATTGTATGTGGCATCATCCCATCACCCTGCGGTTGCGCCTTGATAGCCTATGAGAGCACTCAAGAACTTAATTACTGACACGCGATCACCATACTTGATATCAATTGATATCAATTTACTGATCTCTCTCCATCTCCCACTTACCCCATTGTGTTGAACTAATTTACGAAAATTGATGCAGTGGAAGGATTGTAAGGGCACGGAGAAGGCAGTGTGACATGCGCATGCAGTGTGAGGAATTTCTAAGAAGACCCTAGGGATGCGCCAAGACACTATCCTATTCAGAAGCCACTAGCGTTGGTTATAGTTACCATTGGCATGTACGAAAAGCAATGTAGCTCCCCTATTCTGTGTACAACCTTGAGAAATGTTCCTGATGCTCAGTCTCCGCGTTTGCTCCGTAATTGGAAGTTTCTCGTATTTCCAGCATGGAATTGACGGCAAAATTGCTTACTAGGCTCGTAATCTACATTCTGTATTAAAGAATGGCGCGCTTCTTGACAGGGAGCCACCATTCCCTTCCTCCTTAGCCTCTTGCGGCTTTACATTGTGGCATAGTTTTTTAGATGATTTTTACAGGTCTTCCTTAAAAAGCACGGTCTAATTATCGGAGAGCAAATAACGTCATAGAACAACGTGGGTATAGCAGTATGTCAACTTGAATGGATCAGTGTCTTGGTTTACCCAATATCACTCCTTGTATGAGGCTACCACAATTTTTAGTATCCGACAACCACGCTATCTATCTTACCCAACTGGCGTTAATTATTAGCCGATAATCGCTCAACGTCTAAACACGGATGATCAGGGGCTGCCGGTTCACTCGTATTTAACCGTGAGGGGATAAACTATATTACCGCTGATCTACGCGGAAGGCGCCGTTGTGTAGTGGTTGTGTACCACCGTCGGATCTTGAAGAATAAGGTGGGCTTACGCGTTACGTTATATGGCCGTTTGCGAATCACGTTGTAGCGGAGATTGTCATGGGCGGCAGCAGACTATCGGTGTCTGCAAGCTTACGTACACCTTTATGCATCCACGCTTTGGGCATCGTCACGCGATCCGTGCTTGAACTGGAGGAACTTGCTCAAGTCAGGATCGATCTGTGAGCCCACCTATTGGTGCAACGTTATAGGAGATAACGCTATTGGTGGTGCTGATATCCAAATATAGAGTTAATGCGGGTCAATCCGATGGCCTATCATGGCTCTGTTCAGACTACCCAAAGTTGCACGCTGGTTGAACTTCGACTATCGCGTGGCCTCCGGGATGATCGGCAGTGATCCATGGAATGCAAGCAGGATTGTTTTACATAACATCCGCTGCTCTTTGCTTGGTGAAGATTACGTTGCCCCGTTATTGGGCTTGATCTCTTGCCAGTGACACATGTAGATGTCTGGGAACAGCTGGATACTCTAAATGACATGGCTGCCAATTAACGTGTATTGCTCGGTAACACCTTACCGGGAGCATTCCACTTGTTTTCGCAGTGAATTAGGATATCTCTGTAGTCTTCCTTGTCTGTTTGTATGGACCCTCATTGCGAATCCAAAATTGCCAGTTGTGATCCAATCTGGTTCCTGTGCACCCCCTATGTTTTTGATGCCCAGACTCAGTGACATGCTTCCCTGGCAACTGCCCCATTCTGTCTCTCCGGAGAGAAGCCATGACAGAGCAGTGTATTCCTTCCGCAGGGAGACAATGACGACGACGCACTAAATTGGAAATCTGGAGTCACAATTGTTGGCACACTGAACACGATGTCTGCACTCACTGAAGCCGAGCGTCGACGACAGAGGCGAGAGCAGAAGATCTTGGCGGGTGCTGGTGATCGACTATCACGCATCACAGGAACAAGCAGGAATGGAGATACTTCGCTACTCAATGAACGCCAAAATCAACCTGCACAAGTGGTCATGGAAGCTGGTGAGTATTATGCGTTAGAAACGACATTGTACCCGCAACTCACCGCGCTCCTTCTGGCTAGCACGTAGCGGCAGTCCCACACAAGTGGCTTCTCCAAAACCAATCAGTCCCAAATCTCTCATTCTCGATCAAACGACTTCATTTAGCCCTCGTAAAAGAAATGTATCCATTGATGACGATCCCGATGAAGCACTTGGTGCCCCACCTTCCCTACGGCTAGCACAACACTTTTCAAGTACAGAATCACCATTTACACCGGATCAACAGCGAGATGCCTATGAACATGTCATGCGGAATTTTGAAGCCCTGGCAGGAGGACAAGCGCCGTCGGGAGACATGAACGCTAATCCGTTAGCAGCCATGCTGGCGCAAATGACAGGAGCGCAGGAACCTGGCGGAGGTGCAAATGCATTCCAAACGCCTTTCACGGAAGAGATCATGGTGCAAAAGGATCAAACTGGAAAGTGGTGGAAATTGCTGCATTTCGTGGTCATGTGGGCCTTGGGTCTTTGGGTCATTTTTCGATATTGGAGCAAGGTCATTCCAGACTATAGTGCTGAGACCGCTTTGCCCTTCATCGCCTCCGTGGTGAGTATGATTTCTCGCTGGCCAACGCGAGTATCGACAGACGTGCTAATCCTACGCATAGCCTCTCTTTTGGTACTTTATCACCGCCGAACTCATTTTACAATCATCGCGCCTGTTTTGGCAAAAGGTGAGGTTACTCCAATGGCCCCATACAGTACTTAGCTGACATTTGCGGTTGTTTCAGCGAAGTCCGCCACCTCCTTCCATCATTGGCACCATCGCCAACGCCCTACCTCAACCCATTCCCGATGTTTACGCCGTCATCTCACGCTACAGCACTCTCTGGAATTCGTTCGTACAAGATTGCTGTATCCTGGTGTTTGTGATTGGCCTGGCGAGCATGATTTGGGGAAGTGCTCTTGAACGGGTTTAGGTAACCGAGGGAAAAAGTATCATCACTCTACGGCGAATGCAGATGGTCTGCAAACGAGCGTGACGAGCTCTAGCTGTCTGTTCTGGGGTTGCTTTTGATTGCGCCTGTGCGGTTGACCGGTATTGTAGAATAAGTAATTGAATCGCACATGCAATAATCCTTGAACATTTTGCTCACATGCTGCTGGCCAATCCTCGGGGAACGGCACAAAGACATCTGTCTTTTATTTGCACTCCAATTGATTACAAAATGTCAACATGAAGTCGGGAAAGCACGCCTGAACGGCGGCTACTCCACTTTTCCCTCAGAGGAATCTGCTGCGGTAGCTTTCTTGAAAGAAGGACGCTCGGAAGCCCTTTCCAACCATGCCTCAAGTTTGGGGAAGTCCTTCAAACCGCCAGCGATCATCTGCATGCCCATCATGGCATAAGTAAGCACCAAGTCAATGGCCGTGTAACTGTCGCCATAAAAGTATTCAGAATCTCCAAGCTCTCGAGTCAAGAATTCGAGACAAGCCTTCTTCTTGTCTGACCACTTCTTCATGACATTGGGCTGCTGATCCTCCTTAGGCAGTCCTTCCTGTTCCATGAGGGTGTCAATGACATAATACAGTGTTGACGAAGCAAAGAAGGCCATCTCGGTCAACTTGGTCTCGAGGTGTTTCGGAACAAGCTTGTGTTTATGTTGATGCAAGATGTGCATGAAAATGGCTCCCGACTCAATCATACCCTCTCCATCTTCTTCGTAATAAGGAACCTGGTCTGTCGTGAGTCAACGGTCCCATCAAACGCAGAGTATACCCACGCAGAGAAGAGGATTCTTTTCGCTGTATTCTGCAGTACGAATAGTCTTCTTGTAATCAGGTCCCAAGTCCTGGATATCGTACTCATGCTCTTTGCCCAGTTCATAGATCAATTGAACTGGAGGTGTGGAAGCGCAATATAAGCTGTGCCAGATGATTGGCTTGGTCTTGGTACCGTTCTTTTCGGTTTTCTGTTGTCAGGAGTAGGTAAGCTTGCGCTAAGCCTGGATGAACACCCACCTGTTTCTTGGTCGGAGACATTTTGGAAAGTAGACAAGTGTAGGAAGGACTGGAGTTGGCGTCAAGTGAACGACCGGGGGACGCCGCTCTCTTATACCCGGTTTGCCGCAGTCAAAACTAGTCCAAAACCCCATTTGGGCAATTCCATCCCCCCACGCCCATCACTGACCCACCCTTGTAGATTCTTGGCGTTCAAATGGCTGTGTCTTGCCTTTTAAGAAATGTTGCGCAGTTCGTTAGCCAAGTGGGCCCATGCTTCCTCAAAAGGTAGTACCCTAACCCGATTGAATTGCCCTAACCTGGCGACAGGGGCAAAGGTCATTTCAAAAGTCTATTTAGTTCCATGCAAGCGTCTTTATACGCTGAGTTTTTGAGAATTGAAACCTAGATTGTAATTCTATTCTCGGTATGAGGGCAAGGCAAATTAGCCTTATTGTGGTATCCTTAAACAAAGGAAAGGCGAACTCTTGATTGATTGTATCATTCTTCACGATACTGCAAGACCATTCATGTGTCCTCGGTGGCTCACGATATGGCTAATTAGGTGAAAGCGAGCGATGGTATCTCTTATTTGGAAAGATGAAGCTTGCGTTACATTAGAGTTAAGAACTTGATACAATTTAAGCAGGTTGGACGTACCTGAATAACCTTCCGACGTTGTCGTAGTAGGCATCATGTTGGATGTAGCGTAGCGTTCGTCGCATATGGTGTACCCGTTGACGGAGTTCGCTTTCCTTCTTTAATTCGAGTTCCAAAGGTGAGACAAAGAAGAGAAAGATGGCGCCGTTTGATCTTCAAATGTGGAGTGAGCATCACAAAGAACGACCTTGCAGATGAGGGTAATGAATTAAATAATGCCATATTTGGCGCGAACTGCTCGGACATGACAATCCAATGACGTGCGGGCAGTAATCTCGCACTCTCTTTCACTGACACCATGAACATACCAAGACTCGACGCAAAAGGCAAAGGTCTGACGGCCGATAAAGCGGATACAGGCAAAGTCAATCGAGCGGGTGGACCAGTCGATATTACGGGTGTTAACTCCCACGAAGGTGCCACGGCGTGGCAACATGTCAAAGGCAAGGCGGAGGAAGAGTTTGGAAAGGTAACGGGAGATACGAAACGTGAAATGCGGGGAGAGAAATTGCAAGATAAGTAAGCATGCATGCTTACTTGCTTGCCTCGTCTCTACACACATATCATCCTTCCATTGTAAGGGTAGATGCTCAACGAGGTCCTGTGTCTTATGCGACCTTGATTGGCTATGTACATTGTAACAACGGGAAAAAAGTCTATGATCTATCCAAAAGTTTGACTTTGATCTATACTTGCACGGCACGATGAAGTTCGGGTGAGGCTACCGGAACGGAAGGAGCGCAAGCATTGGCAAGGGCGTTTGCTTCTTTGGGAGAAACTCCTTGGACAAGGCCGCTGTAGACGGGAGGTGAAGGCGCACGAGATGGTGCGGAACTATGTGGCGGAGAGATATTCGGAGATGTAACATTGGACCCATGAATGGCTGGAGCCATAGCTGGAATGACATTGCTCGCTGCTTCGGTGTTGACAATGATGAGACCGGCGAGATTGCATCGTTGTTTGGACCATCCGGCTGGAGCAACTTGGATATGGTGGGTGTGATGCGGGGCTGGTGGCAACCCTTGCTCAGTCTCGAGACCTTGATGTTCATCGGGACTACACACGTGGATGGATTCCACAAATGAATTCCTCAAGATTGAGCGGACTCCATACCGCGTCTTGAGGCTGGTATCTAGGCAGCCTTGGACCAGTTCATGAGTTTCCGGAGGAATGAGATCAAGTAGTTGTTTGAGTCCAGGTCGATCGCCAGCAATGTAGGCTTTGTAGGATTTGTCAATTGCGGGCTGAGGTGTTTTCCAAGGAAAGCGACGCATAATCATGCACACCAGGACGATACCCAAGGACCAAATATCCGTGAGTCTTGGGTCGTAATCCGGATCAGTGTACATTTCAGGTGCAATGTAAGGCTCGGATCCAGTGACGCCAACTGCCATTTCGATCACACTGGGATCTTCATGAGGATAGCGGAAAACAACGGCGCAACCAAAATCAATGATCTTGATGCAACCAAGGGGATCCATGACCAAGTTGTCAAGCTTCAAGTCTCTGTGAGCTATGCCAGCGTCATGAAGATACTTGACACCAAGGCAAACTTGCTTCCAAACGCAGTAAATCTCCGGCAGACTCATTTGGCCAGACATGACCAAGTCAAACACATCATTGGGGCAGTACTCCATGATTTCGTAAAAATATTGTCCTTCTTGCACGATATCAAGTGTTTCGATGATGTTGTTGTGATGGAGGGTCGATCCAATGCAGAATTCTGCCGTGATCTTCTTGGCGTACTCCTTTTCAGATTCCTTTTGAGTGTTGCGCTTTCTGAATTGCTTTACAGCAAACGTTTGATTGTCCGACCGGCGAATGATGCGCACGCTTCCACCTGCGCCTTTGCCAACGACTTTACCCCATTGACCATATCGGCCAGAGATGTCTCCATTAAAGCGGTTAGCAAAGGTGACGCGTTCGCTATTTGAAGGGCTCAAGCAAGAAGGGGTCGGGGGAGTGGATGGTGGGCTGTAGTGCTTGGTATGTGATGCTGTACGGGGTCGTGGCGCATGTGTATCATTGTAATGAGTCGGGTGAGAAGGCGACTTGAAGAATCGCTTCACCTCAACAAAAAGGTCATGAGACTTCTTTTTCTCCAGGCCTTGATGATGGAAATGTGTGGCGTGATATTGATGACCGTACTTGGGCTTATTGAAGACAAACTGTGAAGGAGTGCTTGTACGAGCAGGTTGTGAAGGTTCCACATAATTCTCATCGCAGGACGAGTCATGCGGTGATGGTGGCATGGATGGTTGTGGACTTGTGCCAAGCGCTGGTTTAACCTTGACGTGTGCAGTGCTGACGACAGGCCTTGAATAGGGGGATTGAATTGCGTTCAAGCCTTCATTTGGCGGAGTGTGAGGGAAAATAGATCGACGCTGCCGTTTTTGTGCATCTCCGAATTCGTTTGAATCATCCATGCTGCTAGAATGACCACCCTGGTCGAGGTGCAAGACATCGTCATCTACGATAGCTGAGTCTTCATCATCCGCTTGATAGTAGGGTGAAGGAGGGCAGGTTGAGCACGGTTCCGATCCTCCAGCCAAATAGGGCATCTCCGGTGCGCCTAGATCCTCCTTGGAGTCCGAAACATACTCCTCAGGTTCATCATGGATGATATCGCTTGTTGAATATGAAGCCGGCATATTCGAAGTTGCCTCCACCGACTTGTCACTCCCGCTGTTTTTGTGGATGTTCAGTTTGGAGAGCAGTTTTGGCCTTGGCAAGCTAAGCCGTGAAGATGGTTTTCTAGAGATGTCACGCATGAAGAACAAATTCTATGTAAGTTAGGCTATACGAGCATGGCAAAGAGGAAGAAAAGGAACTGTGAGATAGGATGGGCTGCCAAGGATAAAATGAGTGGATAAAAGATTTGGCCCTATGCACCCGATAAGGAAATTATAGATGAAGCGTGTGTGTTGTGTGATGCAACCGGCAAGTCACACGGATAAATGTCGGGGCGATGATGCCGCTGAAAAAGGATGAGATGGCCGCGATAGGTGATTGGATTAAGGCGGGTGGTACAAGTGTCCACATGGTGTATGTTGTGATCCGGAACAGAGCCGTGTCCCAAGTGTGAGGCGCGGATCTTCAATCCTCGCTCCATGAAACACTAGGTTATGTCAGAAATTCGGCCGGATGTTTCGAATGAGGTGATTCGGTGTGAGATTCGGGGAGCGTCCACGCATTGTTGCAGTGCCAAAAACAGCAATCTCACACGGTTGGTTCTTTTCAACCAGTCTTATTTGTTTGCCGGATTTGGTCGGCGGGCGGAGGGGGGTGCGGTGTGATAGGGAAATCTAGGCGGATTAAGGCAATTCCTGGCCTGTTGGGGGGGGGGACACGG
>MVBO01000136.1:0-39241 GCA_002261195.1 Bifiguratus adelaidae
GGCCCCCCCCCCCCCCCAAAATTTTGACAGGTTTGACGTCATTCGATTATTCTGTTATGTTTACAGTTATGTGGTGGGTAAATGCTTCTCTACCCAAGTGCGACAATAGACACTAGCTTTCAGAAACTTGCTGGCTGCGTATTTGCGAAAGAAGGACTCATGCCGTACTGGTTTAGCAATGTAATCTACCAGCATGTCGACGACGTGAGTCAATTGATCTTCAGAGTATCTCGAATAATGGACAAGGGAGGAGTGCTAACGACGGTTGAGACATGGAAAGAAACAATATAAAGGCAAACTTACCCAGCGACCTCTACCCAGCATTAATCTGGCGAGATACATGGCAGCAGCGGCCAGTTGTGAAGGTGGATATTGGAGGAATCGATGATCAACAAGGGAGATCTCCATCAGATACTTTGCAATGGTTCTTGTTTCGGTGTCGTAGTCATCGGCCTTGCTTATGCGTCTAAGGAAGTTCATGGCGTTTGGATAGCAAAGCTGAAACTCTAGAGTTTGCAGGATATACCGCTCTGCTATTCGGACATCTTTCTCTTGATAACCGCCATCCGCCATCTTGAGGAAATCTTTGATGCAAGGGGATGCAATCTCCTCGTACTTCGCTGCAATAAATAAGCACGCCAGGCCGACCAACTGAAAGTTGTGGAGGGTACAAATGCGTTGCGACAGAAAACGATCAATGAGGTTCACGGCGAGGAAAAGCGTTTCTGGGAGCATTCGGAAGCGACTGTGGACTTCAATAAGCCAATCCACCAAGACGCCGCGCATTTTCCATGCCAAATACTTTTGCTTTGCCATGTAGTTCGGATTGGCCATGGTGACGGTCTCGAGTTCGCGTAGATAATCAAAGATATCCTCCACGTATTCCGAGGCCATCGTAGGATCATTGTAATCCGCAGCATCCAAGTCCGGCCACCACGACGTTCGTGCTTTCTTTGCCCTCTGTGACTGAATCTCCTCTTCTTGGAACGCGCCATTTGCGACGTGTGTTTTGAGAATGGGAACTGGCTTTGTTGTGGGTTTCTTTGGCTTTGCTTGTTCCTTGGCTTCTTTTGTCTCTTGAGACTCCCTTTGCTCCTTCACGAGCTCATAATCGCGCGTTGGAACTTGCTTGCTCTCTACTTTTGCTTCGAGTGCGGTTGGACGTGCTACTTTTGAGGCAGCAACAGGGGGACCAGTCTCTGTGGTACTTTTGGTATCTTTGAGGGTATTTGGCTTGACCGGTTGTGCAATCTTTGAGTTGTAGGCAGCCTTTTCTGTCAGGGGTACTGCAGGCTAAAATGCACCAAGTAAGTGGTTTGTTTACACACCGACGCGAAAAAGCGCGCGTGTGACCAAGACGTGACAAAATACTCACCTCCCTCGCAGAAATGTTGCTCACATCTCCCAAGGCTGACCTACGTGGAGGTACAGCTATGGCCGTGCGCATAGGCTGCAAACTGCTCTTGCCAAAGAGAGCCTCCCTGCTCTTGAGCTGACTTTTGGCATTTGGTGCATTGTTCTCATCGTTTGCGACACTCAATGATCGCTTGGCAGGTCCTAGGGCACGTGGCCTGGGTGGTATCTGTAGTTTCACAACAAAGAGATCGCGTTAGTATAGCTACCCTTCTAGCGCAGCGAATGGCGCCGTCTGGTCGCGATGCCAGATGACAGCCTGCTCGTTGGCGGCATTACAGTTATAGCGGTTCGCATAGCCCAGGCAAACGATACTTACGTTAGAAGGGTACATTCAGCCAGCGGTGTTCAACTGGCACTGGTGTAGGAGATTGGTGAAAAACGTATTTGCACAACCTAGCGCAGCTACAGCCGCGTAAAACAGCTATCGGTAGCAGCGATAAGCTTCAAGTTGATAAGGAAGCTCACAAGGCGCGACAAAACAGCGCGGTAGTCAACAGAAAACAGAGGGAGCAAGACGAGTGGACGACAAGGCTTTTCATCCAACAGTCATTTTTGCCCCTTTTTCATAATCAACCTGGATGACGTCACGTAATTGGTGGTTTCCCTTTTATGGATCTATTGGAAGGCAACAGCATAGGGATACTTGCACGCAAAGCTAGCCTTCAGGCCATCTACGTTCGATATGCTGCTCATCAGCAGTTGCGCATCACTCAGGGTAACATTGGAGAGCAGGTTAGTATCCTTGGCTTTGCTTTTCAAGAGTTCTTGGCCGGCTTCGCTCTTTCCAAGAAATGCTTGAGCTTCTGCGACTAGGTGACCGACCGCGTGAGCAAAGCGTGTCAAACTTGTTTAGCACTTACTTTTGACAAGATGCTTCACTGAATATTTGTGGGCATCGATCTGTTGTTCTAAGAATTGGTCTACGGTATCATCTGGCATCACAGTCTTCCAGTGCTTCTCGATGACCTTGCGCGAAACTGGGTTGATGTTGTCCTTCTCAGTCTCAAAGACCTTCCAGAAGGTAACGACATTCTTTAAGAAGTTGGGGTGGTGGGGCTGCTGCTCGGATAGATGAAGAAGGCACTTTAGAGCTAGAAGCATCCGCTTCTGTCGAATGTAAATTTCAAAGCCGAGCAGACTGGTTTCGAGTCTGTTGGGTGCAAAGTCGAGAAGGGGCTGTAGGAATTTTAACGCGTCACCCAAGGGATCTTTTGTCTAATCAAAGAGAAATGAGCGACTGCATCAAGCAAGTCTCTGCTGGTCTCTTACGTTCAAATACTTTTCGCCGTTTGGATCTTCGTCCACTGGACGCTTGGTCTCGTTTTGCGGCTTCTTTTCTTCCTTGACTTGCCCTATAACACCGTTAGCTTTGCGATACTTGTATGCCCACGACTACACGTCACCTACCCTTCTTGGCCTCGGCTTCCTTCTCTGCCTTCAAAGCCGCCTTTCTGGCTTTGCTTTTTGCTTTCTTCTTCTCCGCTTCGCTCATGGCTCCATTGACTCCGTTAGCGTCGTCCTTTGGACGATCATACAAGTCAAGATATGCCTACAGGAGGTCAGAACGGTTGCGCAACTCAATATACATTCTCTGGAGCTCACCTTAATGGCTCCGTTGCATGCTCGCACGTAGTAGTTATGCGAGTATAGTTGATCTTCCCATCGCAGCGTGCTTCAATGCGATAGCGATAAGTCAGATGCTATCAAGCAAAGCCTTTTTCCCAATCTCACCTCACGTATGCCCGTAACGTTGTCTTTCGCAGGCAATAGGTATGAAAGTCAAATTGATCGTCCATGATATCATCAAAAGTTTTGGCGATGACATGGTATCGCTTCAAGGCTTTGCCTAGGTCATTTCGACGCAAGAAGGCTTCCCCTTCCTCAAGAGCGAACCACATGCATTGCATGTCTACCAGATCTTGCCATGGTGAGGGAGCATCATGCTGAGTAAAAGAATTAGATTAACAGGCCATGAGAGAGAGCGGATATACATACGCGCGTAAATAAACCAATCGTCTTTTCAGCTTCCTCGACCTTATTTGTTCGAAGCATGTATTTGGCACACTTTGAATTGATGAAACGATCTTGCAAGTCCAGCTCTCTTGCATCATTCATTGATTTGAGAGCTCCTTCAAGATCGCCAGCATGCTGCAACGTAACCATGTCAAGTGAACACGTGTTTGATGTAAAAAGATGAGCAACATTACCTTCAGCACGCGGCCACGAGTCATGTGCAATTCAACCAGAGTAGGCGTATGGGCAATAGCCTCGTCGATGAATTCAAGGGCTTTCTTTGTCTCGCGACGATGGTCATAGTGTTGTGCGAGGTAGTAAGAGGTCCACAGCATTGTCGTCGGCGTCTCTGGCTTGGAGGTATCACCGCCAGCTTCGAATGTTCCACGCGCCTTGAGAGAATCGTAAAATGTTGTAACGAGCTCATGAATGATTTGCGCCTTCTCAGGATTTTGATAGAGATATTTCATGCTAACAAAGAGAGAAGGAACTCCCTTCCGTAGAGCACGCTGCAGATATGCAGCAGCGAGGTTTCTGAAAGTTTCACCGGTAGCGTGATTAAGCGGCAATCGTTTAACGGCGTTTGCTCGGGGATATTGCTCGGCACGCTTTGCGTAAAACTCCAAGAATGCGCTCTCATCGCTTTCGCCTGCAGGAGCGAAAAACAACTGTTGAAGAGACCTGCAGAGAACAAAACACTTCACCTACCTGACGTTAGACCTTTGGCCTTGGCATATTCCTGGAGGTACTGATAACAATCTGGATTCTGGTCTACAAGTTCGGCATATGCTGTTTCGGCATCCTCCATCCGGCCAAGATTAGTTAAACATCTGGCCCGGGCTTCTTTCCATCCGCGTTTATCACAGACTTGCTTCTCGATCTTGTCCAGATGGTCCAACTGCTTTTCGTATTCTTTGCTTTCTTCATAAAGCGAGTTGTGATATAACAAGAGCTCGGAATGTTCGAAATTGATGCCGCCAGACACTTGCATGGCTTCCTCATGCGACGTCAAGACATTGATGGCCATGTCATACTTTCCAAGAAGATGGTACGACATTGCCAAACCAATCCAGAAGGCAGCATTTGTAGACTTGAGCTGCAACAATTGGTGTCGTGTTTCCTAGAATTGACATGAGCGTCCGCATCTTAATTTCACCAAAGAAACGTACATTCAAGGCCTCGTAGTGTCGCATCTGTGTCTGTAAAACGGCAAAATCCCTCAGAATTTGAACGTCATTCTTGTTGTACTTGAGAGCATGTGTATAGCACTTTGCTGCCTCCTCATAATTTTTGTCTGATCGATAAATCAGCCCATAAACGTGCCAGCAGATATGAGAAGTCAAGTCGTAGCGCAGACCCTTCTTAACATGCTCATAAGCCTCTTCCTTCTTGTCTAAATTGTTCAGGAACAAGCCCTTCATTGCAAGCGTTTCTATGTAAGTGAGCATAAGTAAAGACAATGCCACGCACTCGCGTACATGAGCACGCTAGGGCAGCTTACCTCCATGCTCGGGAACCTTCTTCAATATCTGATCGGCGAGCTTGATTCCCTTTTTGTACTGCTTGTGCTCATAATGTTTCTGCGGATGGTCAGTACCCGAAATCGCGAGATCGCGACGTTATGATAGACACTCACTAGGATATTCTTGAATATCGCACTCTCCTTAGCGGGGAGCTCCTTTTTCGTTGCCATAGTTTCAAGCAATAGCCCAAATGTCCCGCTAGAGAGCGCGTTGTTTATGAGCGTGGAGGAGGAAACTTGCTGCAACGGAATTTATGTGACGTCATCAGATAATCACTTCACGCTTTCGACTCGCGCGAAGCTGTTTACCTTGCATCACCATGAACGCTGTAGGAGTCTTCTCTCGCAATGCCCTTCGTGCACGTCCTTCAACCAGACAACTTGTCCGGTCCGATTTGTATCACTTTGAGAACGATCACGGCAAGGTGAGTCGAAACCTTGTCCTGTCGATGCGCATCTCCAACCTGCAAATAGAACTTGCCTTTCAAGACCACCAACAAGGTTGGCCTTGCTATCAAAATGGTTGCTTTCCTCGGCCTCGGCTTCGCTGCTCCTTTCCTTGGTAAGTTGTGATTGGACTTTAGGTTCCACTGCTGGCACTGTACTGATGTGTCTCCTCTTATTCTAGGCTGCAAATGGCAATTGTAAGTCTCATTGGGAACCCCTTCACTGAGGTTACTATACTGACATGCATCGTTCTTTTCAGCTACAAGGCTGCTGCTTAAGCATTTGGCTCGACGGCATAAAGGAAGGGGTATGCAATTGTCATAGAGAAACAAATGCCAGATCTCAAACGTCTGATGCATTTGACTTGTGATTACATGGAATAAATTACATTTGCTCTAGCAACTTCTGATCTAGCTGCTTTCTATGTTGCGCAGGTTCAAGTACGCACAATGCTGAGTTGCGCCTCATGGTCTCGCCGTCACCATTACGGACACTTTACGAAATGCTTTTCTACTAGTTGCTGAAAGTATTCACGTGTCTGGTGAGATACTGGAGAAGCTATTGAGATGCCTTTGCTAGCCTACCTTGCGGGTATATGTACACTATCTAGTGACGTTTGATGGGGAAATGTGCCCTTTGTTGCGAGACCAGTGCGATGATCTTCCATATCGTCCAAATGTTGAGCTATCAGCAATTCCCGCTGCTTTAAAGTGCTTTCCCATAGCCGCAATTTGTCCTCCTTGGTCTTGACTTTCTGTAACCTTGTATACAGCTCGGCTTCTTGCACCATAATTGCTTCTTCGCGCTGTTGAAGCTCTACTTCCTTCTTCTTCACCTCAGCTGCATGCTTTTTGACCATCTTTTGACTATAAAGTTACCCTCGTTGAGAAGACAAAAGACCATCACTTTTGCCTTCACTTACTAATTAACAATCTCAATCTTCTGCATCGTCAACTTAATCCTATCGTGCTCAAAAAAAGCCACTGCAGATGGTCGTTTCTCAGGCTAGCCAGATGCGCATCAGACATGACAATGCGGAAAGACTATGAGTGGAAATTGATACTTGCGTCAACGTGAAGCATGAGCTTAATCAAATCAAAAAGTTCCGAACTGTACTGTCTAGGTAATGGCGGCACCGCTCCGGTCTGAATCTTGCGAGCCAAGTCCTTCTTTGTATTTCCGCGGAAAGGAGGTCTAGGTAGATTGAGAACAACAATGCTATGGCAAGCAATCATGCATCTTACACAAGCGCACATAGCTCATACACAAGGCATCCCAAGGCCCAGATATCTGATTTAGCGTCATACGTTGACTCATTGACAATTTCCTAAAGATAGTCAGCTGACATGTGAGCACAAAGCACTGTTCATCTGACGTACTGGTGACATGTAGTATGGCGTCTGAGAAAATACCTGCTAAGTCGATGTTCCACCTTATATCTCGGCTACACTTACTCCAACTGTGGTTTTGGCAAAATCAGCATCTCCTGCAAGCGTCTTCGATAAACCGAAATCGCCCAGCTTGATATTCCTCTCCGCATCTAAAAATACTGGAAAGCAGTAAGTCTACGTGATCACTAACTGCTAAATTTTTACCGTTATCTGGTTTCAAGTCTCGATGTAGGATAGCCGAAGGCTTTCCATCCTCGGTCCGACCATATCGTCCTGCATGGCATTCATTGATAGCCATTAAAAGTTGTGTCAAAAGGATCCACACAGCCTCCTCTTGCAAGTGCTTTCTACATAGGACATGAGCCAGCTACGCTTGCTAGAGACAATAGAGTCACCTACCCTTCGACTTTGCACCGTTTGATCAAGGCAGCCAAATCACCACCTTCGCAATATTCCATAATGATATAAATCATAAAGTTGTGCTTGTCCACAATGCGCTCATAATACCGGACGATATAAGGATGCCGGAGCTCACGCAGAATATTGACTTCCTGCACCAATTGAAGCTTTTCAGCCTCCTCCATCTTCCGATAGTCAATCTCCTTGGCGGCCAGAATCTGACAACATAACGATGGTTCAGCGCAGATAGGCCTTGCAAAGCACATACCTTGCCATCACTCTTTCTTTGCGCTTTGTAAATCTTTCCAAACACCCCCGACCCAATCACCTCCAATAGTTCGTAGTTGTCCATCAGAGCGAAAGCAGCATGACCGATGCAATAGTCGAGTTTGGAACGGAGACGCGAAGTGTCCAAATTTAGTAATGAAGCGGTGTAGAGAACAATGGCACAAGGTTTCGGGGCACTTAATTGCGCGTCTTCAGTAGGGAACAATAAATCCATTCATTGAGTCGCAAGTACATGAACTCTATATGGGGTATAACTTAGAGCAATATAACTTAGAGCAAGAAAATAGCACCACCGATCAAAGCAGACAAGCCGAGACCAGAAGCTTTGAGGACGTTACCCGCAGACTTGGCTTGAGCGGTAGCAGAGGCAGAAGGAGCAGAGGTGGCGTTATCCTGGGCGGCGGTGCTGGTAGCCTCAGGAGCCCTGGAAGAGTCCATGCTTTGGGAAGCAGCGGCGTTTTGGATGGAAGCTGAGCCGGTGGCCAAGATGGATGAGCCGGAAGCCTCGTGCTTGTGGTGAGCAGAAGCGAGGGTGTCTTCAGCCTTGGCAGCTTGTTGGGGCTTGGTACCCTTTTGCTCGGCTTGCTTGCCGTGGCCGTGTGCCTGTTGTTGCTTTCCGTGGGCTTGTTGTTGCTTGCCACCTTGTAGCTTGGTGACGTGGTAGCCAGCGTTGCAAAGGACCTTGATACGAGCAGGTTGAACCTTGTACTCGGCTGGATGCACAAATCGGATGAATTTATAGACATACGCAGTTTCAGTATACGTACCGAGGTGGCTTTGGTCAGCGGTGCAGCTGTCGTAGCAGGAAGAGATGGCCTTTTGCTCAACGCAGTAGCAAGATTGGTCCTTGCAGGACAAGAAGCGAGCGTGAGAGTCGTCCAAGCATCTCTTAAACTAAACAACGAGTCAGAAGGCATGTCACACCCATCCTACCACGTACCTCGGAGCTTTTGGAGCAAGCAGGTTTGGCGGGACCAGCGGAAACGGAGGCAATGAGAAGAGCCGCAGCAAGGAAGAGGGAGGTTTGCTTCACCATGATGTCGTTGTTAGATGTGTCTGAGAATGGCTCGAACTGACGAGTCGCTTTGACGTGGTCTTGTATTTATAAGCTTCGACATAAACATCCGGTCCATATCCAAAGCATGATGTTTCAGCAAACTACAACACACAAACAGTCGATCACCGGGATTCTATCCCCTCCTAATGGAGATAGTGGTTGTACAAGCGACCCTTGTACACAATGTTTTCGCTCTTGCATTGGAGCATTACTTAGTCCTACCAAACAGACGTAAAGATTCGCCGACGTCAAACGCGCATCTCAGTCAAATTGCCAATTAAAACAACAAGCTTACAAACAAACAACTTTGGGCATGGATACAGGTAGGTGCTTGCGAACGAAGAAGACATGGCTGAAGCAGACGCAGCCGTTGGCATGCCACTCGTAACCGCCGGCGCCGTCGCCATGATTGCATGGGTCTTTCGCGCCCGCTTTTGCAAGGCCTCCATAGGCTGCCCCTCTTCGCGCTTGAAAAGATAACCATAAAGCGTACGAGGATGCTCCTCTGGGTCTCAGAATCAAGTCATGTGGATTCTCCGATTCGCTTCGTTTGATGCCAGACAAGCGATAAAATCCAGGGGCAGGGAATTCATCATTACTGGGTGGTGTTGTATCATGATAAATTTGACGTTTTTGAATCCCGTATGAACCCGTAGCGTCCTTCGTATCTTCCATAACCTTAGACAGCTCGCCTGCTGAGCTCAATTCATCATCGATAGTCTGGGCGACATGCTGAGCTTCCTTGCCAGTCTGCGACAGACGGTGATTGATATTGGCAGCATCTTTATTATTATTGTTGATGATAGCCGATTGAGCTGGTGATTCACCGGAACTGCCATTATGAGAATGAAGGTGCTTTGCTGGTATGACGGTGATATTGATGGAGTCAATGAGATTGTCACCAGGAGGTGTCAAGAAAGGTGGCTCCGACATGTGCGGCGCTGCCGCCTTTGGATCATCACGCGGAGGGGAATAGTGTGCTGGTTTGAGGTGTTCTATGCCAGCAGACGCTTTGGTGGTGAGATCGACAGGATGAAACTCACGCTTGCCATGGTCTCTGACGGTTATTTCATTAATAGGTGCCACCTTTGCGCGAGCCTCGTAGTTATCGACCTCCACCTGTAGTCCACTCAACTTTACCGATTTGGCTTCTACTTGGAGGCTGCACGCCGCAACCAGGAGTGCAAGAATGGAAACACGCATCATGTATACAACCTTGTTCGTCCTGGGTGCTGCTTTTATACATGCAATGCATTTTTATTATTGCACTAGAGCATGGGAATGTGATGTAGAATGCGCAAGAACCATCTCAAGGCACCATGTTTCATTTACAGCATACCTAACAGCGGTTTGCCAAGACTGTTTGCATCACAAGGCACCCGCACAGACGCTTCCACGTGGTCTCTAGCCCCGTCTTTTGACCAATTTCATCCAGGATCGCCAGGAGGTATGCATACTGGGGCAGACTGCAACCTGGTCATGGTTTTAGGTCATTCACAGCTGTATATATCATAATGTACACTGGATTAGTAGTACACAGGTATCGTTCGATCGATGGTTAATACCACACCATCGTACATTGAACTGTCTAGTATTGCGTACATCCACCATTAGGCCCCATAGGGCTGACCATAAGCAGGCTGCGAATAGGCTGGTTGATTGGTATGACCTTGCATGGGATAGGACTGTGGGTAGGCCGGACTGGCGGACTCGATATCTGCGTTCGCGGCTTGTTGCGTATTACGCTGACGCAAGACCAGAATGCGGGAATAAAGAATAGCATAAAACACGGGACCCCAGGTGATGGCCAGGACGATGAGGATCACCAGTTTGAGCACGGGGTTAAACACATAGATCAATGCTTCATTGCGAAGTGGAGGCGCATCTATCGGGCAAAGACTCTGGGCCAATTTGAAGGATTGAAGGGCCGTCAGGATGGCCAAATTGATCACGAGCACAATTTGGACAGTGTAAGGGTACGACAGGTAGAAAAGGCCCTTTTGTTCTCGGGCAACAGGCTCCGCCGTTTCGCTTGGGGACGAATGGATCTGGGTCGAGTAAAAGAGGATAACCACGATCAGCACGACCAAGAGAACCAAAAAGATGAGGTTGCCAACGATTCGGATTGTATTATTGTTTTCTGAAACACCCACAATGAAGAGAATCAGCGCAACCAGGGTGGCCAAGGTCAGGAATCTGTAAGTCCGCCATCACGTGAGGCGCGGTTGAGCGACAAGACACCGCGCACCGAAGACGTTACCCATGCATAGGTGGTCGCCGTGAGTGCGTTGAACAAGAAAAAGTTGCCAATGCCTGTGAGCGTGTTGGAAACGATGTAGAGGTTGACATAATTATTAATGGTCGCGGAATCTGCATCAATAGACGGTTGCGTCTCTATGCATACTATCCGTAGAATGTAGCCTACGATAGCAATAAGACAAAACGCTATGAGCCGTATCACCGATCCAGTCAAGAATCCTCGATAACGAAACAAGTTGTAAACCCAGACGAAGAACATGATGAAAAACACCGCCGTAACCACAGCGGCTGCCGACACCGGACCAAGCGGCACGAAGCGGTAATTTGGATTGGCAAGGAGATAACCTTCAATGGACGTTGCTGAGGAAGCCATGATGCGGATGAAGCAAATCGCTCGCCTTGCTCCACGCTCTTATACATTTGAAAGTGCGCAAACCTTCGGCATCGATTTACGCACCCTATTACAAATAAGGAAATGTGTGGCTGAGACCAATTGTCAGCCAATTAGAAGCCAGCAAAATCATGAACGGGTCGATACTTTTCCGAGCGTTGTGGCTGATTCAAGGGGTTGACAGAGAGCGATCTATCGGTATGTATAACTATTAACATCGACGAGGACATAGGGAGAGAACGTGTGTTGTTTGTTCTCATAATTTAAGCCATGTATCCAGCCATAAAGTTGTCTATCGCCTATAGATGCAAATTGTTGACTTCCATTGTCTCTCTTAGTCACTATCTGATCCCTGTTGTCTAATTCTTCCTACTTTCAACTCCCTTCCACATGTCCAACGCTCCTACACCATACACCCTTCATTTTACACTCTACTCTCCTATACTCTGCTGCCTTCTGCTCTTCTCTCTACTCACACTGCACTCTTCTCGCTTCGCTGCGCTCAAAAGACTTTCACTTTCCTTTTTCGGACTGAGCTGTTTCTTTCTGCCATGGTCAAGACATGTGTCATTTGTGACGCTGCACGAGCTGTACTCAAGCGGCCAAAGACAGGGCAACAGATCTGCAAAGAATGCTTTTATCATGTCTTTGAAACCGAGATTCATCACACGATCATCGACAATCACCTATTCTCTCGAGGAGACAAGGTGGCCATTGGTGCGAGTGGTGGCAAGGATTCGACCGTCTTGGCTCATGTGCTCAAAACATTGAATGGCCGGTACAATTACGGACTTGATCTCTTTCTCTTGTCTGTCGATGAAGGCATTACAGGCTATCGCGACGACTCCCTGGAGACCGTCAAACGGAATCAGCAACAATATGACCTGCCTCTCAAAATTGTCTCGTACGAAGAACTCTATCACTGGACCATGGACGAGATTGTCAAGGAAGTGGGACTCAAGAATAATTGTACTTTTTGCGGTGTCTTTCGACGACAAGCCCTCGATCGCGGTGCGGCCATGCTGGATGTCGATCACATCGTCACCGGACATAATGCCGATGACATTGCCGAAACGATCCTCATGAATATATTACGAGGCGATACACCACGTCTACAACGGTGCACTGAAATAGTCACGACGGGTGAATCCCTCATTCGACGGTCTAAACCCTTCAAATACACCTACGAAAAAGAAATCGTCATGTACGCCTATTTCAAGAAGCTCGACTACTTTTCGACAGAATGTACCTACTCGCCAAACGCCTATCGTGGGTACGCGCGTACCTTTCTCAAAGACCTTGAAGCTATTCGACCTACTGCTATTCTGGATATCATTCAGAGTGGAGAAGCCTTTCAAATTAAGACGGAGGTCAAGATGCCAGTTCAACAGACCTGTGTACGGTGTGGGTACATGTCGTCCAATGAGTTGTGCAAGGCTTGTGTCTTGTTGGAGGGGTTGAATCGGGGGTTGCCGAAATTGGGGATCGGCAAGACGGAACGGTTGCGTAAGCAGCACAACTTGCAGGTATCTGAGAAGCCGGTGATCACGGAAACGGCATGGTAAAGGCACAACACCTAATCTATTGTCTATAGAGCATCCTGTATATATACACACTTTCACCATAGAGGCATATCACATTACGTTGCAGAATTTGTTCCCAAGCTAGCATACAGATAGGCATCAATATCTGCGAGTGAAGGGTAAACACGTTGCGAAAACAAGAAGAGGCGCCTTGCCAACCTACCATTCATGTCAAAACCACTGGGAACGCCCCACCAGGGTGTACTGGCATCCGTACCAAAGAGGCGATTAATGAGAGCGGGGTTCCTCCCACCTTGCGTGATTTGCGATCGCCAGGCGGTCATGGCCGGTGCCATTAGGCTGCCCATGTGAGGTGACTGCCTCTCCAATTCGGAGTGCGAAGAGCTAGTGACAAACATGGGCTGATCATAGGGGTGACCGTATCCGGTAGAGACCATACTGCTCATGGACATCCTAGGAGACATGTCACTGACGCTTGGATGCGTTGGAGGGGTCGACTGATAGTAGACGGGTTGTGGAGTGGCAGTGGATCGGGCAAAGGATTGCTGCTGCTGGCCACGAAGCTGGGATATGGGCGCCGAGCTGGTTTGCCGCGACGCGTAAAGGGGCTGACTGGCATGAAGATTAGGTGATCCGGTTTGCGGACTGCTGTGGGTTTGGGGTGAGCGACGCTGCTGCTCTCCGTCTGTGAGCATGGACGCATCCATGCTTGTCTTTCTCTGCAACAAAATTTCCATAAACTCGGTGAGGTGGGAACCTCCTGTAAAGAGTCGCTCAATACGCCGAAGACAATCAATGCCCTTGCCAGGTGAACGCAGCGGTGAGGGCGATTCTGGAGTGTTTTTGTAATTATTGAAGAGATAGATGAGATTGGCTTGCATCAAGGTATAGACTAAATAACAGCGGTATGAGCCATTTGCACAAAGCGATCAGTTGTGTTATACTCACCCATAAATCCCCAAGGGAAACCCAATATCTGCTTGTCCGTAGCGGCCTCGGTCAAGTCAATGATTTCGACAGCAGCCGTGGCGCACACGCGCGCAGAGGCGCGGCTGGGGTCACTTTCCACACTGGGTGAAGCGCTTGTGTCTGCGTTGGGCGTAATAAAAGGCCGAAAAAGCAAGATTCGCGCCGTATTGTAACATAGACGCAGACCATCTGGAGGGGAAAGATCAGGATGCAACGCCTCATGAGATGTTTAACAGACCACTTACAGGCATACGGTGACACCACATTGCGCGTGTCCCGAATGATGAGAGGTTCGGGTAGGGAGTTCAGCCAACTCTTCAGCTGATCACTAAGATCTTTGAGCGTCGAATGCATATTCTTGCCATAACCCATCGCATTCGCTTTTGGCGTGTACAGCTTCTTGAGAATATGGCCGAGTATAGTGCTTAGACGGACAAGGTGGGTAAAGGCGCCATAGGTCTGGTCCATGCTCTTGACGATATTGTTGGCACCTGCAAAGCGAGAAATGTCTTGAAATCCTAAATCAGCCGTCGAGGGCATCTCTACGTCGCAATCCGAATCGTGAATGGCCAGAGGACGACCAAGCGAGGCACATGTCCATCGATCCAGACAATAACATGCCCACCAAACGCGCCGCCTCGTCTCTTCTTCTTCCTTGCTCATTTTGAATCTGCTTGCGCTTCGATGGAGTCCTAAGTCTTGCGCCATGCGAATGGCCAGTCCGCTCGTGAGCCAGCGCACGTTGGAATCTTTGGAGTTGCTCAGATTGGTCATAAGCAGCATCGCTTGAACTGTGCTCATCTTGGGCTGCGCATATTCCTGATCCATGAGACTGCGTGTCGTATTCTCGCACAAGGCAATAAAAGATTCTCGGCTGATGTTGAGGGTGCTAAAGACCTCATCATTTGGCGAGAGCTGCCTCGCAGTAACGAGGTAAATGGCGTTGAGCAAAAGTGGATCGGGAGGACTGGCCTTGGGATCCCATTGATACGCCAAGAACCGGCTCATGTTGATGATGGGGATGCACGGATAAATGTGGACAAGAAACCTAAGATGGCTTGTCAGCAGACAGCTGTGTGCGGATTTTTGTTCAACATACAAGGCAATGACCCGTCTAGAAGCCTCGGGCGGTAAAAAGTCCTTTCTCAATTCCAGATACTCCTCATTGTCTCGAGCACTTTTTCTGACCATCATGACATCTCCGCCACTCGGATTGAGCGATCGCATGGTCATTGGCTGTCCCTTTTCGTCCCTGTGATGCTGCATTTCCTTGGAAATCATGAACAAACCAGAAGAACTTCCCATGTACCGAGCCGAGCACGTAGCGTCTTCATTCGTGTCTGGATCCGAGGAAGTGCTCTGCCGTCGATTATCTCCTTCATCATTAGCATGACCATTGTCGGCGCTGTGGAGAAGCGCGTTTATTGTATTCACGTTCCTTGACGTTTCATTCTTGGCGGCATGTCTCAGCTGATCCTCGGTTTCATCCAACGAGGGTGAAGCGTAATCTTCGGATGATTCGGATGAAAGCGACGTTTTTCTGGCTACCTTCCTAGGTCGAGACGAAGCACCCTGCGACTCGGTCATGTTCTTGAGTAGCTGCTCCATTTTTTCCAGCCGGTTCTCCAAGTTCTCAATGTATCCCTTATGAGGACCGCGCTTCTTCGCGACCTGGACGTGCATGCGTGAGTTCAGCGCTGCGCATTTGCTGTGACAGGTGACTTACGGCATTAAAAGTACACCCGGTTCCATACTGACGACAAGTCGTGCATGGTTGGGCAAGATCGACGTCGCACCTAGCCAAGCGGTGAGCTTACCCTGTAATGTGAGCTAAAACCACCACTTACCGAATCTTCTTTCTTCGGCAAATGTCGCCTGTCATTCATCAGTCAACCCTTGTTCAATACTGCATGAGCGTTACTTACATGCTCTCGTCACCCGTGTACGCTTGCTCTCCTTCTTGGAGTCTTCAGAGCTCTCACCATCCATGAGCGCAAACAAGAAGTTCGGACAAATGATTTATCCTTGCTTAATGAATTAAATTCATTCTATGCTACTTCACACATCTATGCAGTGTCTCCCTTGAATTGTCCAATGTAATTATCCCAATCGCTCCAATTGAACGAGGTGGGGATATCCCAGAAACTCAGGGAGTCTGCACGGGGTACTTGATCTTGCTGAACCCGGAAGGGGTGGAAGGGATTGGTTGGCTGAGCATGCTTGTCTGGTTGGCTGAATTGGAGTAGGTCGGACCAGTTGACACCTGGACCGCTATTTCCCTGTCCTTGAGGTCCACGTTTTTGCTGGGCTGCAAACAAGCGCAAGAGAAGTGGGTAATTGCTGGCGGCGGGATTGACGGATTCCCAGGCCATCATATCGGTGGCCGTCGTGGGATCATCTGCGAAATTGGCACTGTTGGCATTTACGTTGAGCAACTGAGAGAGCACATTATCTGACAGAATCGTAGGGTCAAGGGTGGATCCGCTCAAATAATTGAAAGTCTGACGATTGCTGTTGCTGTCGTTGTTTTTGTTGTCTTGCACCTCGACGCCGTCCATGGGGACATCGTGAGGAATATTGAGAGCATGTTGTGAGCCTCCGTTAGTAGTAACAGGCTTGTTGGCGTTGATTGCAGCCTTAATCCGGTTGCTAAGCGCTTGTTGCTGTGCCTGTGATAAAGCAGCCGATGGTTGCACTTCGCCGGGCCATGTTGAGCCGGCCTGGGACATTGAGCTTTGCGTTTGTTGCTGTGATTGTACCTGTGTGTTTCCCGATTGTTGCAATATGCTCAGCATACCGTTGAATTCACGGTAGCTTCCATCAGAAGGCGATGTCGGTATGGTGAAGGATTGCTGACCTTGAAGATTATGAAGAGGATCCATGGTATATCGCTGTCGATTTGCGTTGCCATCCCAGCTTTCGTAAGCTCCACGGTCAGGGAAGCCTTGGAGTAGGGTAGGTGGGGACGAGCGAGGCGATGCTCGGCTCGGCGCGTTCGATCGGTCCGAGCCTGAACTCGCTCCACCCGTAATGGCTAGACCTCCATTGTAAAGCAATGGATTGAGAGCATTCGGGGTCATGACGCGCTCAGGAGGGTCCGAGATATCAACCTCCTTTAAGCTGATGAGCATGTTGAGGACATCGATGGATCGCTGAGCAACCGATCGATAATGTTTTCGTTCAAGACAAGCCAAAGTGCGCTTTAAATTGATCCATGCTAATTCCTTGAGATGGGGAGGCTGTCCAGCCAGCGCTGCATTGTGTAAGTGCACCAGGCCAGCTTGCAAAATGGTGTAAATGACAATTGTCCAACTGTAGCACGCAAAATCTTTGCTTTCCGGAGCTTCTGCAATCTCGATAATGCTGCTGGCTGCGTTGGTGGCGATGCTAATGGCTTGAGTCGTGACAGTGGACGGAAAATCCTGACTTGGCGTCATGAATGGTCGATGGAGCAGGAGCAACACGGTGTAAAAGCACATTTGCAATGGGCCAGCGAATCTTGACATTTCTCTTCCTTCGCGTTGAAATCGCTCGGGTTCATATCGCAACTCTTCGGGCAAGTTTGTCCTCCACTGGACCAATTGGTAGTTAAATACCTGTACCAAGGATTGTACGGCCAAATTTGAGCTGGTGTTTTTCACCTTGGGGGCGTAAATGCCTTTGAGCACACGGCCAAGTATATCGGAGAGCTTGATGAGTTGTATGAAATTCTCATACACGGGTAGCCCTTTTGGAGGATGATCGACAGGACCCATGGTATCCGTCTCATCTTCGGGCTCTATTTCGTAAGCCGAAGGGAGATCAACATCGTTATCACGATCCAGAATGGTCAATGGCCTTCCCATCTGGGTACACATCCTAAAAAGTCAAGTCAGCAAATGCCCTTCTCTTGACGCAAGCGCCTATTTCTCCCTACCATCGATCAATGACATAACAAGCATACCAGATCCGCCGACGCAATTCGACCTCGCTCTTTGGTATGCGCCATTTGGAGGAGTTGCGGTGCAATCCCAAATCTTGTGCCATGCGAATAGCGGCACCCGAGGAAAACCACTGACAGCTGTCATCATCTTCCGATTCCATTTCGAACCACAATGTCGACACGATGAATGCTTGCACTGTGCTCAATCGCGGTCTTGCGAATTCGCCTTGATAATGCTCTACGCCTCGAGCGTAAAATATCTTGGCAAGCTCCATCGGTGATATGTTGGTGCCGGATGCGGGATGGGGAATGTCGTCCTGGATATGCCTTGCTGTGGTAACTGCGAAGATGGAGTTGGTGAGAAATGGATTGAGGGGAGTCGGATTTTCTGTGTGATAGCGTTTCATGAAATCGTGCTTGTTGATGATGGGTATAGTGGGATGAATATATTTCATGTATCTGGGTTAGATCATGTCAGAATATGTGCCATCTCTTCCAGTACCAAACTCACAAGTCAATGAGATGATCGCAAAAGGACCTGGGAGGCCAATCATAGACCTTATCGCGCCTTTTACCACCAACCTCACCAGAAGATATTTCGGCCGACGATCGTCGGGCTCCACTTGGCTCGGCTTTGACAACCACCAATTCCCCTCCCGTTCCATCGCTCTCACCACCAACTCGTTGGAGAAAGACATTCTTCTTTCCCGGCCAAGCAATAGCTTTCCCATCCTGGAAGACGGCATTGTCCAGCAGATGCAGGCCGGCAGACGGATTCATGTACCGAATGGAGGAGAGATCCGATATACGAAGCTCTGAGAACCTTTGATGCATGCTGTTGTGGTGTCGCTCATTGCTTTCTCCAGCAACAGAGACTGGCGCACTTACGGCCACAGGTGCATGAGAAAGAGGGTTGGCGGAGGCATCGCCGCCAAGAGAATGTAGCCAATTGATGCCTTGTCCGGAATGACGTTTGCTTGAACGTTTTCCATCCATGGATGCGTCGGATCTTCGTTTAATGGAGCCTCTTTGCAACGAGTTTCGCAATTGCTGGAGATTCGTTGGCACAGAATGAGCATGTGACAGAGAGGTCATAAAGCTGGCGGAGCCGATGGCTGTGCCAACCTCCAGAAAGTCATCATCTTGATATAGATTCTCATCCGTATCCCCGCCTTCGGTGTCCTCAGAGTAGCCGTCATCATGGTCCCCTTCATGATCACCATTCATGCCCACCGGTCTTTCTTCGTCTTCCTGACTTGCCAAATGACGAGCATCGACAGCGTCTTCCGTCTTGACGGCATATTGCAGCTTGGTGTCCTCGTCCTCGTCTGTTTTTCTGGCTCTACGCTTTGGTTTTCGCTTCTTGAAATCTTCTGGGTTGGGTAAAAAGTGTTCCTTTTCAAGTTCCTTGATGGAGCGATTCGTGAGCGCTGTCAATAGGGTTTCCATCTATCACATGTCATTGGTTTGTGAGCAAATTTCGAAGATCAACGTCTCCAACATTAGCCCCTCACCTTCTTCATGCGTGCTTCCATAGCATCAACATAAGCACTGGGCGGCCCACGCTTCTTTCGATCCACCGTAAATTCGCATTCTACCTGCCACTGTATCACAGTTAGACAGATTCCGAGTCTTACGTAAGTCGTCTACTTGCCGCTGTACAATTCGTGCAAGGACTTCGCACATCTGCATCGCATTTACTCTTGCGCTTTCTACAAAAGTCACAACTACGCTTGGCACGAGTCCTCTTGAGCTTAATAGCAGGGTTGTCTGTCGTCTCCGCAGCCTCGTTTTGCTGCTCCTTGATATTTTGTCCTTGCGTGTACGGATTCGTCTGACTCGCCGCAAAGGTCGTTTCTGAATTCGTTTTATGGGATGTTTGCGCCAATGGCGAACTTGTTGCAGGCCGACTGTTGTCCATGTCGACGTTCCGTACCTTTCCGAAAGGAAACCTTATCAGTTGGAATACACCGTGCGCATGTCGCCCTTAAACAAGGCAAGGAACCCTTTGCGTAGCCAACGCTGGTCTGCGAGGGAGAAGTGTCAGACGGTGAGACAGAGGAGAACGTGCAAGGTACATGCACAGAGAGTGGGAGAGACAGAGGCACAAGGAAGACGGAAAGCGCGGTGAGATTCACCTCACGTGACATGATGACAGTCACGGGACTCAGCTTACCACTGCGCGCTCAAAGCCATTTGCGTCCCATTGAGCACCTTGCGCAGGTATCCTTTTGACGGGCGCCATGACCATCCAACAACGAAGAGCGCGCTGGTAATGGCTTCCACATCTCACTTAAACCGACCCTCGACAATTAACCCTTTCGAGCAATTTGCGGGAAAGCGGGTGAAAAGCTCAAGGCGCATGGGAACGGAAGTCATGGAGGAGGATACGTCCACGGGGACGAGTGATACGGACTGCTTGCTATGCACAAATGCTTCCTTTCGCTGCGATCGAGCGTTGCCAAGTTGTTCGTTTTGCAATACGTTCGGCGAACTATGTCTCTATATCGGCGACGATCAGCAAGAGGTGAACCTTGTGACCGACCGCGAGATGGGAACCGAGGGACTCAAACACCAAAGCCACATGGAATGGGATAGTCCTATTTATGCTCCGGGAACAGCGATCGGTCTTCCAACCAGAACGGTGTCTCGGCCGGCCGACTGTGCCGGTAATAAAAAGGCGACAAGAACCGCTTCGCCTGCTCGGGCGGCCAAGGGCACGGCTGTTCAGTTTGTGACGCCGAATACGATTAGAAAAGGTCGACCTCCGAAAAATCCCCTGCAACCTCTTCGACCTGACCTCAAAAACGTCAATGACGCTCACCGAGAAGACAGAAGAGCATCCTTACCCATTACACCCTCTCATGCACAAACATCAACCGCGGAAGCGGAGCGCGCGCAACGCTCGAATTCGGATGGCAACCATCTTTTTCGTATTTTCACACCCACCGAATACGACGCCATGTTGGCTGACCATGACAGCTGGCAAGTGACCACATCGCAGGATTTCGACAAGCAGCAGCGTCCACGGGTTCAGAGGAACGATAGCAATGGCGGTATGCTCATCGATGGCAATGGTTCAAAAGACGGCAATGTTTACGAGGCCCAACCGAAGTTCCGTGGCCGACCGCCGAAAATAAAGTGGCCGAGGCACAATGTGGGTGTCATTAACATGGCACCTGCTAAAGGAAAGGAGCGGCCGATAAAGCGGCGAGAAACGATATCAGGCTCGACCCCCAGCGTACAGCAGACCTTGTCTCTCTCTTCACAGCTCCATCTTCCCCACTCCACCACTGGCCACCCTCTGAATAACCAGCCTTGGGAAAATCAAACATTACCCACCCTCAAACTTGCCGAAGCCCTCAGCAACACAGTTTCCGACTCGCCTTTGTGGAGTGTATCTTATTCCCCTACAGGGCCACGCATATTACTCAATATTTCAAAAATCAGCGACTACCGAAATACACTTGCCTCACTTGTAGGTTACCTCAAGGGTGACGCCATGGGCATGGCGGCTGCTTCCCGGCGACTAAGCGCAGCAGATGTTGGAGCAAATGGTCATGGGGACAGTGACGATGATACCATTCAGGTTGCTCAGGACGACATCGATCTGTTGCTTGATCGCATCAAACGTCAACGAGATCATGGTGGAACAGATCCAGAAGAAGTCATTGCAATTAATCAGGATTTGTTGGCCAAACATACCGCTCGTGGATATTTACAAGACTCCTACGACTCCGGACTTTTTGGGTCCCGATACCCATTCCCAACCTTCAAGAAGGATTCGGCAAGTGATGTTGCCTCGGTAGCGCATAGTCCGTCGTCTCCGTCAAGTCTTGACAGCTTTAATATTTCCATCTTTTTACCCAGCGCTGCATCCCCCATCGGCACCACCTGGTCCGACATTTCATGGAACGACGAACCTTCCCCTGTCCCGATACCTCCCTCTTCTACTATTCCCAATCATCCATTCTATACTGTTCACCACCTTATCGACGTGGTCGTCCGACAATATATGGTATGCGGCAACGGATACCATCCTGTACTCTATCGCCAGAAGTTTTTGGAAAACTTTGAAGCAATGAAAGATGCGCGTCAAGATCCTCTCGTATGCGCTATCGTAGCAGGTAAGCTTCTTTTTCTCTCCTTTGTGGAAGGCCGATACGCTGACGAACATCGCCGCAGGTTGGGTTCGACATACGCTGTTAATGCATACCACCGCTTCTCCACCCACGGCTTCCATTCCACCGCTTGAAGCTTACTTTCGTGAGCAAGCTTGGTCATTGTTTGAAGATCGTTTCGATGACCCCTCCCCCGACACCCTACGCATCCTGTCCGTCTTCCTCATTGCCTTCCCTGACCGTCATCGACTTTTACACGATTTAGCCGGTCGATTCATTCATACACTGGACCTCTACAATCGTGTACAAAACCGCCAAGAGCAAGAACGAATTCTTGCTTTGCCTTCGACTCCTTCCGGCGACCTTGATGATCGCGCCTTCAGCTTGGAAATGGATCGACGGTTATGGTGGGACTGGTACCACAACAATGATTGCTGTTCCGTTCTGCCTGCGATTGCACAACAAGATTTCAAGTCACTCATCTTAGCACAACGACTCAAGGGTGAATCGGACCGTGATTGGGCAAACGTCCAATTTCATTTTCGATCCAAAATGACGCTGCGGCATATCGAGCGCATGCATGCCGAGATCATTGAGCGCAACAAGGATGCTAAACGAGACACCTCCAAGAGTGAAGGCACTATTTCGGTGAGCGATGTGGAATTTCTGGAAGAAAAGCTGCGATCATGGTTTGAAGAGCAACCAGATTCGCTTCGACTGCTGCCTAGATGGCGATATAAAAATCGCTGGGAATTCGCTTGGGCAGTCGAGCTCCAGATCCGATATAATCTCGCTCTCATTGCCATGTATCGTCTATTGATACAACGTGCCGACACGGTGACCGGACGAAGAGACAGCGAAGGCATTTCCTCTCCCCAATCTCCTGCCAATCTTTCGTCACCCACTCCTTCAGCCAATTCAAACACATCATCTGTGCATGCAGCCACAGTTCGTTCACTCGCCATTTGCACACGCGCTTGCAGTAGTATCATTCAATGGCTTCATCTCCGGTCGTTTCATCATTACTGTCGTGCCAATATTCGAACCTGGCAGCAAGTCTGTGATACCCTTATAGATATCCTCGACCTCTTTGACGACGGA
The DNA here is from genome assembly GCA_002261195.1 of Bifiguratus adelaidae. Lineage (NCBI taxonomy): Eukaryota > Fungi > Mucoromycota > Endogonomycetes > Endogonales > Bifiguratus > Bifiguratus adelaidae. The sequence goes on from MVBO01000136.1 coordinate 22,841, forward strand.
GTTCGCAATGAAGCCTATGAAGCTATGGAACACTTTCAATTCGATGCCATCAAGACGGGCAAGCCAGGCACTCGCGAGTCCATGTACGTCTTTGAGGCCAATATGGATGACGGAGAGGATGACGACGACGACGACGACGATGCGGTGGCGACTTCTCTTCACCTTGCGCGCCGCACGCTCAGTAAAGCACTCTACCTTCTTGAACGCACTGAAGCTTACAAACTGGATGTCGAAGGCTTCAAGATCTATGCTTCTACCATCGCCGAGGCTATGGCACGACTTTGGGTACCCAAAAGTGTGCGCTGGGCGGATGAAGGCGGATCTGAAGATGAAAACACTGGCTTAGGAGTGTGGGTAGAGGGCAAAGAGATTGGCAAAAAGAGACAAGATGATGTATCAGATGGATCGGACGATGATAAGCGATGGTGATATACTGTACATATGCAAGAATATATCATACGCGCTACAAAACACAGTCAGTCTATATAATCGTGCTCATTAATTAGATGAATGGAAAAGGATCTAGATGCTGAAGAGACGAAATTGCTGAGCATTAGAATGCCATGTTGGCGGGTATGTGCTGCATTTCGGCAGCATTCATGTCCCAAGGAATTGTCAAGCTGATAGAATCATCCACGCTCGTCACTTCATGCCACCAGCCGGGAGGTGTGTAGACGACATCACCCGGGCCTAGATCAGCAATGAAAATCTCTGCACGTTGCATCTTCTTGTATCGACTTAACAATTGATCGACATATTCTGAATCAAGCTCTTGTAGATCACTAAAGCACTTTCCGATGCCTCGAACTCTGGAAGCGTGTGTCGGGCCATGCACTCCATCGCATTGATAAACGCTGTCGCTTTCTTCATGAGATACCAGGACGAATCGTTTTCGACCTCGCAATTGCACCAAAAATCCGTGACACCTGTCGTAATGCAACGGGGTCGTGCTGCCTTGATGTGAGATCCAGGTACGCATTAAATCGGGTTTGACAGGAGCTTGGGGTAGTAAGCGCTCAAACATATCGAATAACTTGAGTTTATTCAGCAACAGTGTCGAGACGTGTGTCCGACAATAGAGTCGTGGCCCTGAACCTTGTCCAGATCGACCCGTGAATTCTGTGAGAAAGGTCTTTAGATGCATTACTTCTTTGTTGGTATATAACGGATTATCGATAAAGTTTTCATTGTCTAGCGCTTTCAGCACCTCTATGGACGCATTGCTCTGGGTTTGTTGAAGAGTAAAACAATCCGATGGAACACACTGCGAGATCAGATTAGCCGGAACTGCATTTCGAAGGATTATTGGTTTCTTGTTTCTGTAACGTAGAAACCCATTAGCGTCCAAGTCTTCGTAGCGTTTCGTATCTACACAAGAGCAAGTGAGCACTGAGTCCGAGGCTAGCATGCGCATTGAGCGAGAAAAATGGCCACCAATTCGGATTGTCCAAACAAGGAAGGTACTAAATTCGTACGAATTCGTATCGCGTTCTCGCGTCGCGGTCACTTTTCCCTCTGTCGCCAAGAAGAAGCATGCTCTCACTGCGCTCTGATTACACGCCAGACTATAGAAAGGCACAGAGATCTCAGAGTGACATGGTGGCGGACATGTCCGACGATGACGACTTTGGAGGCAGCGTGAAAGATGTACCAAGGAACACCCGCGTTCCTCCCACCATACTCAGAGCAAGGAATCGCATAGAAGAGCGGCTGACGACACAAGAGAAGCCTAGCGCTTTAGAGCAATGGCTTATCGCAAATCGGTCAGCGAAACAAGCAGCATACAAGGATGAAAACATGCAAGAGGCCAAGTCGAAGAGCGGCATACAGGGCTATCAATCCTTGTCGGACGACGTCAACCACTTTATGAACGTACCATCACCCACAAAAAGATCGAAAGCGCGAAAGTCTTTACTCAACTCATCCCCACTTCGTCCAAAAACCAATACCATTGTCCTCGACGATTCATCTCCACCCGCTCACCACGCAGATAAGAGTCCGATACGAGTTCACCGGAAAGCATTGAATAAAGGACGCAGCTTGCAGATCTGCTCTGAATCTTCTTCGGACGAGGAGCCGGTAATACGACGTGCTCCAGCGAAAAAGCAGCGGCTAGTCAAACGGCGCGATATTCCATTTGCCTCTGACTCTGATGATACCACTCAGTCCGTCAAAAAAGCTGTAAAAGTATTTGATCTCGATCGTCATGCAAAATCGTCAGACGATGAAAGAGTCGCCATTGCTGCTGACAATGAAGAATCTTCTCCGGATACTGCCAACGATTCCTTATTCAGCCGAAAGAACGATTCCACGCTTCCTAGCCTCTCACGCACCGTGACAATCGTATCTTCCGAGGATGAGACGAACGTCAAGGACCTTTCTTTTGGCGAAACAAGCAAGGAAACAACAACTGTGGAGAGAAATATTATAGATGTTGACGATATCGATCTGGAAGAGAACAAAAGCAAGAGGACAAGACAGAAAGACTCATTAAAGGAAGAGCAAGACCAGGAAATGCTACGGTATTTCAATGAAAGGTCGGACAAGGACATTGCACGGATGCTAGATTGTACTCCGAAACAAGCGGCGAAGATCGTCAAGATGCGACCGTTCCTCGATTTGGCCGACTTTCAAAGCAAAGTTGAGGCGGAAGGGCGGATGATGCAGAAGCTCCTTCAAAATTATCTGGTGAGACAAGAGGCATTCCAAGTCGTCGATCAGGTTATTTCGGACATTGAGTTGTTAGGGGAAGAACTAATCGATAACGTCACATCGTGGAGGCAGTCGACTGAAATTGGCTCAGAACGTATTTTGAAACAACCTACTTACCTTGCAGAAGGCATGCGGCTTAAGGATTACCAAATCAATGGTGTAGCTTGGCTCCGGACACTCTATCAGCGTCAAGTCTCTGGCATTTTGGCGGATGAGGTGAGTATACATCCTTTGCGTTCAGATCAGCGAGTGCTAACATGCAATGCTTCAATGCTTTGGTTGTAGATGGGACTAGGAAAAACTGCACAGGTCATTACGTTTCTTGGCAGTGTTTCTGGATTCCAACGGAATGGTCCCCACCTCGTCATCGTCCCTTCCTCCACCTTGCGTGAGTATTATACTCCGTTGACTCGATATCGGCGTAGCCTAAAGAAACCTCTTAGAGAATTGGGTACGAGAGTTTGAAAAGTTTGTACCGTCCCTTGTCGTCAAAACCTATCACGGTACGTCTCCATTATCTGTCGGAAAATGGTTACGCTCATTCATGAAATAGGCTCTGTTGTAGAAAGACTCTACATACGTGAAGAGTTATCTGGTGACCGAGCTTACGATGTCCTCCTGACCACGTAAGCCATGACCAAACTCCATTGACGTCACGTTGATCAATCTGCAGGTACAACATTGCTACTAGCTCAAAAGATGATCGAAAATTCCTCAAGAATCTAAAGTGCGCTGTGAGTTACCAGATTTCACGATGTTTCTCTAGGTTTGCTTATTCTTGTTCAAGTCGATGATCTTGGATGAAGGTCACTTTGTCAAGAATTGTGCAACAGCACGATATGAGCAACTCACAAAGGTTAAGGTGTGTGATTACGCTCTTAGTGAACTTTTCCGACGAATCTGTTTTCTGTAGACGCCATTCCGCCTATTACTTACAGGAACCGTGAGTTTGAATTTCGGATCATGCCATTTCGCAATGCTAAATACAATTACAGCCCCTCCAAAACAATCTCCAGGAGCTAGTGTCACTGCTAATGTTCATTTTGCCGGACCTTTTCCGCGAACACGAGGAAATGATTCGAAAAGTATTCTCCATCAAGGTCGACACCAGCAGTAACTCGTCCGACTTCACTCAACTGCTTTCCAAGCGACACACAAGCCGAGCCAAAAAACTGCTTGATCCCTTCATTCTGCGTCGGCGAAAGGCGGATGTTTTGAAAGACATGCCAGCCAAAATTATCAGCTTTGAGCAATGCGATATGACGCCCGCGCAGTCTGACTTGTACAAGGATATCTTTCAAACCTCTCGCCAATCTTATAAGGCACTCTCAGCCGGCAAAGGCAACGAGGTGAAAAGCAACAACGGCGCCAAAAAGCCACAGGGATTGAGCAACATCCTCATGCAGTTGCGGAAAGCTGCAGATCATCCTATGCTCTTTCGACGATTGTTCGATGATAACACCATCCGGAAGATGGCAAAAGATATCATGAAGGTAGTTCATAGATACTATCCGTAGCCACCGCTGACCTGACGAACAATGTTCAGGAAGAGAGGTATTGGGATGCAGAAGAGACGTATATCTATGAGGTACGCTCGTCGGCGAGATGACACGCGCGTATTGACCCAATCCTAGGACATGTCAGTCATGACTGATTTCGAGCTTCACAACTTGTGCCTGGAACACAAGGTCAGTCGTTTGTAACGATGTTCGTATCCATCTGCTCACTGTTCCCATTTACAGCACATTCGACCCTATGCTCTAAAGGATGAGCCGTGGATGAAATGCGGCAAGGTGCTTCGACTAAAGGCTATACTTGAAGACCGCATTCCTAAGGTGTGTAATATTGTCTCATTTGTTATAACAATTAACTGATTACAGTTCCAGGGCGACCGAATTCTACTCTTTAGTCAATTCACCATGATGCTCGACATACTCGAAAAGGTCATGAACAGTATGAATCTCACCTTTTTGAGGCTGGATGGATCCAGCAAGGTGGAGACTCGGCAAGCACTCATTGACGAATACAATGAGGGCGATGCGAACATCCCAGTGTTTCTTCTGAGCACAAAGGCGGCAGGCTTAGGTAGGTCTAGCAACTTCGAGCTTGCTTGGAACGATCTATGCACTAATTCAACCCCTAAAGGTATCAATCTAACGTCCGCTAACGTGGTCATCCTCTACGACATTGACTTCAATCCTCACAATGACAAACAAGCCGAGGACCGAGCGCATCGTAAGTGGAAGCAACACAATGCAGTATGTGCTCCTTCTCATGTCGCATCCAGGAGTCGGTCAAACAAGGGACGTCCATGTCATCAAACTCATTTCAAAGGATACCGTAGAGAACAACATCCATCGGATGGCTGATTACAAGCTGAAATTGGATCAAAGCATATCAGGCACCGAAAGCAACATAGACATAGAAACTGACGTTGCCGATGATGACACCATGGTGTCCATCCTTGCCAATGTATTTTCAGACTAGCATAATAGACGCATCTATCGCCCACATATAGTGCCGAAATCTCGAAAGACTAGAGATGTCAGTGTGGATGTGGATCGTTAATCTTGATGGAAAGAGTTGATGAGATAGCCATCTGCGGCCCTTCCAGAGGAAGTGACCTATCCAACCAGTCGGAGGACAAGCTATTCATCAGGCGAGACTTTCCAACGGTAAGAAAAACGTTTGTTTGTTGGTCAGGCTATATTGCAATAAGGGTGACGTCACTCAATGATAAGTGAGGGGGAAAGGGTTTTGAAGCGATAGTAAGAGCCCTTGTTCTTGCGATGCCTTCGGTCTCGGCGCAGACACAAGGGTTTCCTGCCGAAATCCTTGTTCTCTTGTTTGAGCGATTAGACGGACGGTCGCTCGGTCGGTGTTGTTGCGTTTGTCAAGCGTGGAAGGAGGTTATTGACGACTACGAGCCGCTTTTATGGGGACAGGCGACGCTTCGAGACTTTCGGCACGAAGGCGGTCGATTACATTGGTCATTGAATGCGCCTTTCAAAAAGTCGACGAAGGCCAAAAGTGGCCAGCGAAGTGGGCGATGGAAAGATGTGTATCGGCTGTATAGAAATTGGTATAATGCTCGGTTTACCATGTCTCAAATTACGGCCGACAAAGGTTCAATATCAGAGTGGCAGACAAAGAGTCCTCAGTGTATCGTCGGTTCGCTGACAGAGAACCATTATGGAACCGTGATTACACCTTGCAAAGATGCTCTCGTCATTCGCTCCAATCCATTCTATCGGTTAGAAAACAATCCTCATCAAATCCTCCTCATAGAACACACGCAAACTGGTCGGACGAGTACATTTGAGCATCCAGGAGGGGTAACTTGCCATCATAGTCAGGCGCAATCTCCATTTCTTGTCACTGGAAGCCTGGAAGGCCGGGTGCGGCTCTGGCATGTTCCAAAAGGGGAACTCGTGGAGGAATGGGCTGCTCACCGAGGACGAGTGCTTTGCGTTGCGTTGAATGAAGAAAGTAAGTTTCGAGTTTATGCGCAACAAGGGCTGATTCAAGCGCTTAACTTTAGCCATCGTGAGCGGAGGTGCAGATTGCACAATCTGTGTCATGGATCATCCGGAAGCAAAAATTCCTGAAATGGAAGCCTTGCTCGCTGATACTATACCTACAAGCAAGTGGCGGGGAACCATTGATGTGGCATCTTATGTCAAGGCGACGGAGGAATGGCTCATGGGTGTCAGTGATATTGCGATGACCGACAATTTGATTGCCTGTGCATCGGATGTTCCTGGTCCCATTCTGGTGTTTTCTCTGCTCACCGGTACGCTCGTGTATGAAATTGATGAACGGACGGCTGGCATTGGTCGTCGCACGACTACGACACGGCTCAGTTTTATGCCCTTCTTCCTCTTGACGCCTGGATGCGTTAATGAGGCGGCTAATGCAGGTCTCCATCCTTATCCGATCGACAGCCAACGCAACATTGCTGGTTGCTCATGCATTAACGTCTGGGATATGCGAAACGGTAATCTCGCCTATCAACTAGTACCTTTGTCAGAAACGTCATCTTCGCAATCGACTGATCCCCTCAGCCTCATCATCAAGGACTTTACGTTGAGCCCTGACTTTTCCCGTCTTTTTGCGTTGATCACCACGCGCAAAGGCGACGTAGAATGGCTCGACATTTGGGACTTTACAGTGTCACAAGACAGCCTCACGCCAGGCGCTCTACCCATCAAACGAATGCATCCCAAAGTCGCCACCGGCATGGTTGAACTATCATCACAAGGAAGCGTCTGGGCTTACTGGGGATAGTTTGTACATAGACCTAGACTACACGTACACATGTACTTTTATTGTACTTACAAGTGGCAAGCTTTGCAGTCATCGGACGTTACAATCCACTTGCATAGGCGCATGACCTTCCAAATCAATCGATACTCGAAACTGATCATTGTCTGCCTCTTGTTGCGACCCTACTAGCGATTCATTGTATGGCCGGTCAAGGAGGCAATCGTATTTGCATGTCGGACACAGCGTCGACTTTTGCGTCAACCATGCATCTACAAGAGGCGATTGTCAGTAAACCATCGATATCATCGTCGGACTCCTACCAATGCATCCAGAGCAGAAGGAATGGCCGCAGGGCAACCTGCGTAGAGTATCTCCCTGATCTTCTTCTTCCAAGTGAACAAAGTCTTCATAGCAAATATAACACTCCTTATTCGCAGATGTGTTGGCGATCGCATGCCACGTTTGCGACGGGCATCGATCATTAAGCATGGAAAGCGTCAGATTTGATGGGTTTCTTCTCCTTCTATAGCTCGACTCCTGTTCGGGCTCGAAGAGCTCAACGATAGCGTTATGGTGACGATTCCATCGCCTCATGTCCCAGCCGTAGCTGCTAATCTGTTGATGACATAGAATGAACACTATCAAACATGAGTCTGGCGCTCTCGGGAGGCTTGATGTGACCTACGTAATAGAGTACCGATGTAGACGCCTAATACATAAAAGAACGAAAGCAATTGCACAGCATTGGAGTTGGCAAAGGACGAGTATTGATCTCCATTGCAAAGTTCAAAGTTGCTGTCATCAACATATATGGTGGGCATTGTATGGAGCTGGTCTACAGCCGTAAGTTGGGAACAAAAGCAGCGTCTTGTTTGCTCTCTCAAAGAGCAGGACAGAGAGTGAGAAAAGCAGACCAACACAACCGGCACGATTGTTCAATGTCTTGCTTGGATTGGATAATTATACGTTTATGACGTTTCTAGGTCGCCCGTCCGCGGATGCTCTCCTGCAGAATCGCACGAACATGCTTTACGCTATGCGTATTGAGCGAATCGTCCATTGGCCATTGTCTGATTTCGGAGTTTGTTCATTGGTATCGCCAATTCGTGGAACCAACGTCATTGGACAATAACCACGTTACAATGGATGAGCACCTCCATCCATGGCGAATTGCAAAATGGGCCGAGATGAGATCCTCTGAGACAATGACCTTGGCAGACTCACTTTGTACTTCACGTACATTTCTCGGTAGATGAACAAACCGATTCTCTATTCTAGCCATAGTAGTGGTTACAACATGAACCCATTGGCAGATGCTTTACTACTTCTTTGGCGACTTGGAAGAACTAGATTCAGCCTTTCTGGGATCGTCCCTGGACCATGCCTGCGGATCAATGTATCCTAGATAGTAGGGTGCTGGCACGGGATTTCCTCCATGAGGATATTGGATCAGAGGATTTGGTGACAGCATAGCGAAAGGCCCACTAACAGAAGAAAAGAAGAACACCAGTACCTTCCGGTATTGAATCCAGCCATCGAGAGGTGGATGTATTACCTTGTTGTCATGAAATGAGTACTTCGACATCTCGCCCTCCGGATCGGTAAATCGTGATGATTCCGTTTGGATCGATGTCGGCTGGGTAATGCTTGACACCTTTGGAGTGATTGTTGCCCATACTTGCGGATCAAACGGGAAAAGGTGATCACTGAGTGACTTGTCTGACGTTCATACTCGCATCCTTCATATATGTGTTGAGCTACCTTTTGGAAGAATCCATGAGTGTCGTCGATCTAGTCATTGCCTTAAAGCCCAGGAGTTCATGACAGCGTGAAACTTTACCTTTTCTTGGTGGTCAGTATGTGGTCAAGATGTGCGAAATTGACATTTCCCAGACCAGTTTCAGGACAAGCTTAAGCGAGCGATGCGAAGAAGCTTGCCAAGGCAAACATGTTTATCATGGTACTACATGTTCGTATTGTAAAAGGCATGTGCTAGAGATTGTTAAGCGGTGTCACAAAACGCCTCGAGTACAGATAAAGAAGATGGGTCCCGTAGCACCAAAGCGACACGATATGGCTTCGGAGCAGAAGCTAATCCAAAGATGGTGCTATCGATATCAATGGGAGTGTTTGCACCATTGGCATCGTTGACGTGCTCCAAGCGAAAAGCCCACAAAAATCGGCTGATGCCTGTCAACACTTCGCGTTCAGCAAGAAGCTGGCCAATGCATGCGCGACGTCCACTCCTAAGATGGATGGAGTCATGCTTATAAGTCTTCTTGGATGTGCAATGAGATTGATGCTTACCCGAATGCCCAGTGAGGAACATCCCCGAAAGCAATATGTTGACCGTGTTCGAGAAATGCAGTAACTGCTTCCAGGTGACGCTCGGGCATAAACACCTCTGGCTCGGCATAAGTGTCGGGATCCATATGTATGGCATGCAAATTGATCAAGACGGTTGTGCCTTTGGGTATAAAGTAACCGCGATACTCGTCGTCTTCTGTGGTGCAATGTGGGATGGCCAGCCAACCAGGCGTACGGAATCTCCAAATCTCATGCATCGTACTTTGGAGATACGGGAGCTTGTCAAAGTCAGCCAGTTCGGGTAGTCGGTCTCGACCAACGACGGCATCCAGCTCTTGAAATATGCGTTCCTGGACCCAAGGGTAATTGACCAACACAGCGCAAAGCCATTCCATGCTTAAAGCCGTCGATTCGAAGCCTGCACCGACGATGAGACCTCCAAGGTAAGCCAAATCCAGGTCGCTGAGTCCTTCGGCTTCCGGTGACTGTAGTAGATTGGACATAAAGGACGGGTGCCATTGACCGGTGACGAGATGTAGACGAGTTTCGTTAACAAGTCGACACCAAGACGCTTCCACATGTGCGCGAAATTCATAGGCACTCCCAATGTCTTGATTGAACGGCGTGTACTTTAGAAAGGGAAAGAACTCCAAGATTTGCGAGCCAACACCTGCAATCTGCATGAATCTGTCCATGATGAATTGTTGCTCCTGCAACTCTGGATCATCAATGTTGGTGATTTGCTTTCCGAAAGCAATGCTGACGATGGTCGACAAGGTATAGAAGGTAAAGTACTCCTTGAGCTCAATACCCTTGGTTGAACGTTGATGAGCGTCATGGAGCAGCTTCAGGAACCTTTTGCTCTGCAAGTCGATTATCGCTTGATACTCGTTGACTTTGGCTTTCGTAAGGGCCAAGGTCGCTGTAGTTATGGTTTTAGCATGATACAGTAATAACAGCAAAGGCAATCTTTCGCCTTACCCACGCGCCGAAACTTCTTCCATCTTGCGTCGTTAGGCCCGGCAGCAAAGACTCGACCTGTGAAAGACGTCAGGAAAATAATTATCCACTGTGCACAGGCACAATCCGTACCATCTCCTGTTGCAATTTGAATGATTTCGTTCATGTTCCTCGAAGAATACTTGGCACCGCGCGTGATGATGAGGTCTTTCATGGTATCAAGATCGTTCAAGACTACCCAAAGACACGCGCCAGCTCGAAACGTAAAGATAGGTCCAAAAGTCTTGCTCCACTCTGTGAATCTCTTATGTGGGCTGGTACCGAGCTGTAGGAGGTTGCCGAGAAGTGGAAGACTACCTGGAATAGAAGGAGGCAAGTTGCAGTTTTCCGTGCGCTTTGCCGCTCTAGTAACTAAGAATGGTGCAGCCGCTGCCGCCGATATAGTGGCCATCGCCAAGCCCGAGATATTGAACCCAAGCATGTCCAGACAAGTTGCTGTTGACGCCCATCCAGCTCCTTAAATTTACTCGTCTTACAGACAAAGGGCGTCAGGATCGGCGACGAGCCACGGTTCTTTGTGCAGCCCAAAGTTGCCTTTTCAGGCGGTCAATTAAAATGACGGTTCGTTGTTCAGGTCGTCTTTAGCACTGTCGGCGTTGCTATTGATAACCCAGTATGGCTATTGGGTGCATCGTTATCCAGTTGGGATAGACCTAATCGAGCCAACAATCGGAGTTTCGTTGTCTTTTCCCTCACCGAGACGCACTACTTAAACATCTCTTATGCAGCTGTCGGCCCTTGGAAAGATTGGTTCTCATCTACGATGGGACCTTTCGTTGTATCATCTGTCCGTTCAACTCAAACACTCATGTATGATGTTGCTGAATACATTTTTGAATCTCCACCGCGAACACCTCCCGAGACTTCTCCAGTGGCGAAACCAGCCGCCGTCAATCGTGTTCTCGAATGGTTGGAGCCCTCTGAGGACGAACAAGAGGTTGGCTGAACATTGTAGACTCATGTCAATGTACTGATTCAGTTACATTTGCAGAAAATTCTTCGACCCTTCGAATACCTCAATAGAAATCCCGGCAAGCGCATCAGAGCAACCATCATCCATGCCTTCAACTATTGGCTCAAGGTGCCTGAGCATCACTTACAAACTATTTGCAAGGTTGTCGACATGCTACATAACAGTAGCCTATTGTAAGTCTGGCTAAATCAGCACCTCGTGTGTGACTCAATTCTTTGTCTAGGATCGACGACATTGAAGATGGCTCGGATACAAGGAGAGGCAAGCCAGCCGCTCATTGCGTCTACGGAGTAGCGCAGACCCTCAATTCCGCCAACTATGTTTACTTTCAGGTGTTGTCTCACCTTCGACTCCTAGGATTGCATCAGACGGCTTCTGTGTTCTGTGGTGAGTTTGTTCGTCGCTGCATGTGAGTGTCGCTAACGATTGCACTGTCAATAGAGGAGATGCTTCATCTGCACGGAGGTCAAGGCATGGAGCTTTACTGGAGGGATAACATGGAATGTCCGAGCGAGGCAGACTATTTGAAGATGGCCGCAAACAAGACAGGTGGTCTCATTCGTCTCGCCGTGAGACTCATGATGGCCCTGTCGCCTTATAAGCACATGTAGGTCCCTATCTCACATATTTGTTGGCCATATTGCTTAGTTTTTGCACTCCAGTGATTGTCTGGACATTGCCACTCTCCTGGGTATCCACTTTCAAATACGCGATGATTACAAGAACCTGACATCGATAGAGGTATGTTTTTGTAGTTCCTTCTTTTGATTGCTTACAATTACTCGCAGTACGAGAATGCGAAATGCTTTTGCGAAGACATTGAGGAGGGGAAATTCTCCTTTCCAATCATCCATTGTCTGGAGAACTCTTCTTGGCCTCAAGTTCTTCTTGCTATCCTCCGTCAGAGAACCAAGTGCAGACACCTCAAGCAGCACGCCTTGGACATGATTACACGGTCTGGCAGCCTGGTTTACACGCGCAATGTCTTGAACTCTTATCAGCAGGAAATTACGAAACGAGTTGCTCGTCTGGGCGGTAATGCCTTGATGGAGAAACTGATAGAACAACTGGCTATTGATGCTGCGTGAGGTAGACTGTAGTTGCCGCTTTCAATGGCGACGACGGTCTGACGCTGTTTTGCATTGTATTCATCTTGACAATTCTACATCCATTCAATTTTGGGACAATTGGCAACTTCTTGACGACCATTGACAGATCCTGAATGTTATGCTACAATTTTCAAGGCAAGAATGTCTTGGATTGATAGCATGAACATCTTGGCTCTTTCCCTTCGGCGAGAGAAGAAGCGCGTCGCACAAATTGCCGGGAAGAGCAAACACTGAGAGACGTTCTCATGGAAGTGGGTAGCTGTCCTCTAGAGTGAGTCCAAATTGGGCAGGAAACATTCAGAGGGCGCACGTGAATACTAGCCAATGCCTGGTTCTGACACGCAAAGAGCAGTGCAACTGTCGGCGCGTCACGTGCAGTCATGACAGTCGTCGCCATCACTGCCGGCGTCATAATTATAACTGTACGTATGTCAAAGCGAAGCGCGGCAGAGACGGTTCAGGACGCCGAATACGCTCTTTGATAGCAGAGGACCTTGGCCGAAGAACTTATCGACTGCAGCTAACCAGCGCGGTAAGTGTCTCTCACTAAAAATCATGACACGATATACGCGCCAATTAAATTCGCACCTTCACATTTGAGCCCGGTGGTCGTAAATATCCGCAGAATAAGTAAACTTTGGGACTAAATGCAGCATTGCTCCACTAATGTGCTGACGACTTGCTTGTTATGGTGCGCTCAAAGAGGTTAAATCGTAAAAGGCCCCACATCGCATATTCCTAATGTTACGAGCTGCGTGGAAGAGTGTCCTCAAGATCGCGCCACGGTGTACGAACAATGCGGCGAATCTGCTAGACCATTTTGAGTTATGCAGCTCACTTGGACGCGTTGCGGGTGAAAGAATTGAATGTGTCCACACCCGTCTTAAAGTGCAGAGGTCAAGCCGAAATCGTAACATTTTTGGTAACCACTGCGTTCGTATCCTCTCCTTTGCTCGTTCGAATGTCCGCGTCAGGGTGACAGCTTGGCATCTCCAGGCTCTATTCTTGGGCAATGACAGGGACAAACATCTCAGGCTGTCGAAATGGCCGAGATTCGGACATTGAGGTGCTGGGGCCCATTGATACCGATATCTCACTGGCGGATCCAGAGAGATTCAGGGGCACGAATATTGCACTTGCTCTGCACTTTCGTACCAACACTATATGAACCAAGTGCCTGCGGTAGCAGGCCATCGAGCAAAGTCAACGCGGAAAGCGTCGGATCGAACGCCATCCAATACTACATCATATTATCCAATGCTTATCCATCTGCAAGAGTAACAACCGAATTCCCCCCCCCAATTGCCTGTGGCATACATTTCCGTGGCCGCGGCTGGAATCAACACCGACTTTGGACCAGAGAAGGCCAGTACACTGAAGGCACTACGAGCGACTGACGAGAAGCCTTGCACTTTCCTAGAATCAGGCCTCTACAGACCAAAGTGCAGGCTGTATTCCCTCTTAACAAGATCAAGGAAGCTCAGGAGATATTTCAAGCGAGGACGCACGTTGGAAAGTTTGTTCTAACGCCGCCTTTCTCAGCAATGATATGGAGGCGTGGACAAGCTGCTTTTCCTCCGGTCATAAGGTTTTGTGGCTCTCGCTGCTACGGTGAGCGGCAATACGTGCAGCAAGAGGAGGATGAGGTGCAAGGAACGGAGACTGCGTCACTTGAACTATCCGTTCCGTGCGGTGTACGTCGGCCGGTTACCACCCGCTCAACGCGCACTGTGCCGGCTTGAAAGTGCCGAAACGTGATACAGGAGATTGAAGCATGTCTGTATGTCTTGGTTTCCATGTGCTTCTATTGTGCTATGCCCATATGCACACAAGTGTCGGATGCTGAATATAGCATGGGGAGAGTCTTTGACGAGTTCACGAGTACCAAGGTGGGGGCTTCCGAATTTTATTCGTTTGTCCCTAACTGTAGGATGATACCCGTGGGGGGATAAACGTAAGGCCAAAATGTCAAACCGATGTGTGGTGAAAATGATTGGAGAGACTGCAGTGCGGTTCAACGATGACGCAGGCGTCATTCTCCGTTTTCCTTGGGAACCTTCCTCGTGGGATGGCTATTACGACGGACACGTCCTCCGGTCTAACGCCTGTGTTTGCCATCGTGCACAGGAGCGTGCTACGACAGCGTGTCTGCCTGTACCTCACCGGTTAAGTGTTCAGGTGACGCTTGCCTCTCCGACATGCCGGCCCGAAACAGGAACTAGGATGAGATCCAGTTTCTAGAGAATGCTGATCCGTATGCGTGGTGTCAAAAAATCGCGGGCAATGTGAGGCCGTTAGGATTGATGGGAAAACATACAGACTCGCTACCATGGTGATGGACCGCTTTCTATGTCCTTGGACACGGCTTAAAGTGTCGGCCCCCAGGCGGCATGAAAGCGCGATCTGTGGCCTAATTTTGGGAGGGAGAAATGGTAGTAGTCAACCTTTGTGATCGTCCAAATATACCGATTTACCGGGGGTTTCAATCTCGGTACAAGAATAACACAGCGACTTGTGCATCCACCGTGGGACAAGGATAGCACCACAATGTACGAACAAATCTGGACATGACGCTATTCGTTGAATTGCCAGGGACATGTAAAGCTGATCGCTCGTATAGGCAGCGTGAAGCTTCCCATCGCGTCCATACCGGGCATCGGAGTATGCCTTGCGTTACATATCCCTTGATCCCTGCTGGTTAATGGCCATCTCACACAGACATGTGTTAGCCGGTAACACTTGGGGCGTGTGACTCATGTGCGACCAAGGGTCTGGTGACTTTGGCTATTCTTGTTCTCGCCTGTGCAGCAGATTTCATTTATAAAAGCTAGCGTTGACCATCGTCCGACTCTTGGAACCATGTCAATGAAGAACAGCTTACTTTTGCTGGCGTTCATCGCCATTGCATCAGCTCAAGATCAATATGCTAATACTGCTACCCTTGCGAATCCTAATCCAACGGGCTCGTTTGCTCCCCAACATTCGCCTGCGTTCCCCAAAATCAACACGAAAATCGCCTCCTCCCTTAGGGTAACGGCTGTGCCGACTGGTGCTGTTCCTACCGGCGCTCTTCCCAGAGCTGCTCCAAACCTTGCAGGATATCCAGTGGCATGGGCTACCCCACCTACGGATTCAGCCGAGGTGCAGGCCGTGATCAACACCATTGACTGGTCCCTGGTACCAAAAGCGGCGGTGCATGGCGGCAACTCGCAAACCGGCCCTTCCATGTCGGGATATCCTTCCAGTGATCCGTACTGCGATTGGTCATATAACCTCTGTAATGTGCCCAAGGTGAAATATCTTCCTCCCGACATCTACTACTGCCCTTCGCCAGACACCTGGGGTCTGACCTACGACGACGGCCCTCTGAATCCACAATCTTCCGGAGATCCATATGCGGAACCCAATCTCTATAATTTCCTAGCCGCCCACAATCAAAAAGCGACGCTATTTTACATTGGATCTAATGTCTTGGGATACCCACAGGCGGCTCAACGCGCCTTTCAAGATGGTCATATCCTTTGCGTACACACGTGGTCCCATCCTCCCATGACCACTCTCACAAACGATAAGGTCGTTGCAGAACTCTATTGGACCCTCAAAGTGATCAAGGAGACCACAGGTGTTACACCGCGCTGCTGGCGTCCTCCGTATGGCGACGTCGATGACCGTGTTCGTTCCATTGCCTGGCAAATGGGTATGCGCACTATCCTCTGGGATTGGGATTCCAACGATTGGAACATCAAGGGTCCCGATGGCGGAAGCTTATCCTCCTCTACCGTCGATGGTTACTTCAGCAAATGGATTGCAGATGCAAAGAAGACGAACCACGGCCACATCGTTTTGGAGCACGAATTGAGTGACACTACGGTCAACGTGGCCGAGAAGTGGCTCCCTCAAATTCAAAAAGCCTTCAAGGTTGTTCCAGCAACAGAATGCTTCAATATTTCTCAACCTTATTGGGAATCTCAATATCGCTATCCGGTTATGGGATCAGGAACGACGACTACCAGA
>MVBO01000137.1:4989-39234 GCA_002261195.1 Bifiguratus adelaidae
GGGTCGCTTTCCCTCCAGACCAGTACATGGACAAAGATGCATATCAAATCGATCGAGTGCCCGGTGTGCCCGAATGGTATGAACAGCTTTACATGTCTTGCTTGGACGAAGACCCCAGCAAGCGGCCTGAATTGCAGTATGTGAAAGCAACAATGAAAGAACGAGCTCCGGAAACACGTGCTTTACAGCAGGGCTATGAGACTGGTCTTGATGATGTAGATCCGAAATTGTTGGGATATCAGAAAATGAGAGCTGACAAAATCAAGGCACATCTAGAACAAAATGATGCTCCAGCAGGCATAATACAACAACACACAAGCAGAATGTATAATCACCAAGAGAATGTAAATGACATTGGATTTAATCTTTTGTCTCTTTGATATTGTTACAGAGAGGAACCTGCGTCGTGTTATTTTCTGATGTAGATGATATTACGTTACGGGATATGTAGAACTGTATGTGGGTGATTCTAATAGAATACAAACTGCCTATAGGCAACGTAACTGGCAAGTTGGTATAACTGAATGCATAGAATTTGTATGTTGTGATTGTGAGCGATTGTGGCTGTACATCTGTGCGTTGATATGAAATTGAATGATTCTCAAACCATTTCCACCCATACTGTTTACTGAAAAACTTACCCAGGCGTCCGACTCTAGGCTTTCCGTAGCCACCAGGCAAGCGTCGTTCTTCATCGTCGTTATACCTCTTTACATAATGCTGAGCGGTTCGTAGGTTGATACCAGTGATCAATGCCGCCTCCTTTGCTGTCTTGCCTTCTTCAATGACCAGGTCAAACAGCTTTTCAATTTGATCTAGGGTGTACCTTTGTAAGATTCTCTGGCGTTAGGTATCTTTGCAACTGTTTGTTTGGGTTCCAAAGATTGGCTTTCGGAAGATGATCCAATATCTACTGGACTTCCTTCAACTTTCGCCTCAGCCGGGTCAACGTCCATGA
Organism: Bifiguratus adelaidae; assembly: GCA_002261195.1. Classification (NCBI taxonomy): domain Eukaryota; kingdom Fungi; phylum Mucoromycota; class Endogonomycetes; order Endogonales; genus Bifiguratus; species Bifiguratus adelaidae. The sequence continues at coordinate 5,948 of MVBO01000137.1, forward strand.
ACGTTCTCAAGGGTGCTAAGATATCGTCTACCTTCTCAAAATTATCTCTCGCGTTCACAGCAGGAAATGAGTGTACGTGCTCATCCGATTCTTCTGCGCTGAGCATTTCAACACCATTAGCGGGGTAAGTATCCTCTTCTATCAAGAGCATACCTTCCTCTTTGGAGTCTGTGGTAAACTCGTTGTACATTGTCATTATATCGTTTATTAAAATGTTGAGCGTTGAGAATTCAATTTTTTTGACCATGGCTTTACGCTGTTTCTGAACGCAAAAAGGGCTATTCAGCGACAGCAAACATATCTCTTTTGCCAGCGCAAATGAAAAAATACTGGCAGTATAGGCTGGGACAAAGAAAAGCACGGTCACTCGTCATATGAACTGGTTTGTAGGACATTCTTGGGCCATTGGTATCGCCAATGATGCTGGATCGCGCGATCAAGAAAGTACAGACGAAGCGATTAACGGATATTATGGCCTCCATCTTTGGGCAAAAGTCACGAACAAGCTCCAGCTCATTGATTACTCTAGAATGTTGATTGTAATTGAACAATCAGGAGCCCAGACATACTGGCATTTGTATCCGAATAGCGACGATCCCGAAACACTATATCCTGAACAAGCCCTTCGCGATCTCACCACGATCGGTAACGTGGAAGGTTGGCAAGCATATGCACGGCTATTCTGGGGTACCCAATGCACTGAAATTGCGGCGATCCAAATGTTACCGGTTACTGCCATCGGTGAATTGACCTACGATCCTGCGTGGATGCAGGGTGTGCTATTATACTGCATGGGAGAGTTGATGGATCCTACCATCGGGGACGAAATCAAATCTGGCAAGTGCAAATGAAGCGTCTTTGGACACCGTTGGACATACTTTGGCTAACCGGGTGTTTCCCAGTAGAGTTAGGCATGATGCGTAGGAGAGTGTCTTCAGAGTCACACAGTTTGGGTAACAACCACCATATCGGATACATCCATTCAGCATCATTGTATTCTCCTAAATCTGGGATAACTACACATGGAAATTCCCAATGGGCACATATGAATAGCAGATCTGGTCTGACCACGAGATTAAACCTGCATGAAGGCTATAACTATGAAGCTTACATATAGTCTCTAATTACAACTCGCCAGGAATCCTTGAGAACACCGGTCTCAACGGCTCATGCGAGATATCGGGGGGCAACTTATAATCACGGCATATAGCCCCTTAAGAAACAATTTGCATCTGGCATGTGCGTATGCTAAACTTCGAAAAGCATGATTGCCGCCGGCAGAACGATTCAGTCTGCGTCACTTAAACCAGTGTATATAGTGCGGTATTTCGTGAGATAAAATGCAGGTGGCAATGGATGCTATCTCTGTGTCACGGAATGAGATGGCATTTGTGGTAGCGCACGCTGCCAAGAGTTTGCGTAAGGCAGCCAAGTGCTTTATCAGCCGAACTAGGGCCACTACTTAGACCAATCACACCAAGTTGTGTCGTAGTAGGAGAAGACCTACCATGTGTATCCTACGCAACTCTAAAAAACAGACATTTATGATTGGATCCTTCACTAAGACCTAGTTAGCCTTTTCCCTACTTTTCTGGTCCATAGGCATTTTAGAATACATGGTCAGGGTAGCAAAACACACAGAAAGTAAGCGAGAGCGGATGTCATTTATGTGGATGGCGATCCCGTTTACGTATTAGGTGAAGCATTGACATGGCTAGTGCAGGCCAATTATGAGAGCGAAGAGCACACAAAGCGAATAGTAGTGGCTCACAAGCTGACTAGCGTCTAGGACACACAAGAGCTCTTTTTATTAACTTTTCGCGCCATCGAGCATGAGCTGCAGCTATTAGTTGTGTTAGTTTTACTTCCCTCCACATCCGCCCTCAGTCTAACATTGCTTTGTATGCCTCCGCGGTGCAGCTTACCTCTCGGTCGGCCCGTGTCAATGCGGTTGCGTCACCTAACCGAGTGCACGTGGGACATTCACCAGCCTTCCTCTCTCTTCCTTCTACTCCCTTGTATAAATACACGCTCTGTACACTAGCAAGATAGATTATCGCCTCTATCCGTCCATTTGGATTGCTCTCTGACGGGACACGATGAACCCTGGCTATGGTGTTGGCGATATAATAACTATAATTAATCTTGCGATCAAGCTCCGTGCGCGATTTCATGACGCTCCAGAGCAGTTTAAGGCAATCTTTAATGAGTGAGTCGCGCCCGTGATTCCTTACCATATACTTACTGTTGGATTTGCTAGAGTCAGGAGTCTATCAATTATTCTCCAGGATGTCAACATTGTTTTATTGCAGGGGGATCTTACCGATGGCAAGGCTGAAAGTCTGCGTGGAATTGCTGAGGGATGTAGTGAGGTCCTTGAAACACTGGATAAAACGTTGGAAAAGTACCAAGAGCTGAGTTCTAATCCAAAGCGTTCAGAACCTAAAGGCTTGAGCTTCAATTTCCGGAGAGCATGGAAGAGACTAAAATGGGAGCCGGAAGACATAAAGAAGCTTCGGGAGCGCATCATGTCGAATATCTCACTGTTGAACGCATTCTACGGGCAACTTACTAGGTAATTGTCCGCCTATGCTGTTATGCTGCGAAGCTCAATTGACTTAGTCGAGTATCCCGAGCTGCGAAAGAAGGCGTAGATCATCTGAACAGGCGCCAAGATGATCAAGAGCGCTTAGCTATTATTGATTGGCTCACGCCAGTAGACCACGGCACACAGCAGAGTGATTTCATCGGAAGACGACAGGAAGGAACAGGGCAATGGCTGTTAGAGTCGGGCGAATTCCGTGGATGGCTCGACCAAAGCGGAGGGACTTTGTTCAACGTATTCTCTATAAATCAGGTGGAGCTCAGCCCACTTCTAATCAAGCAACGCTAATATTTCCGGCCACTTCGAATCAAATTGCCTGACAAAGATATTGCGCGTTCCGATTTCGCCGTGAGCAAAGCACATGGCATGATTATTGGTCATCATGTGCTGTATGATGTCCATAAGGTGCGAATTCCCAACAATGGATCTGCACTTGTTTATGAGGTTTTGATTGTAGGTGACTTCTGTTTCTGTGGCGTGCACTGGGACCTTACGCATATGCTGAACGTTGTCATAAATTTTGTGGACAATTGATCTTTTGGTGGCATCCCCCAAGGACTTCCAAGCATTCAGAGAGTGGCACACCATCCATACGCGTCTTTAGAATCCAATCCCAGTCATCTTCTTGATCATGATTCACGTTGCAAGTCCTGACAATATTCGCGTTAAGGCCATTCTGGATTGGGAGATGGGCGTCTATCACCCAATATATCGAGAGTACGTTAACGCTATGGATGCTGTTAAGTGAGAGGATGACTGGTGCCTCTACATTGACCATATATTCCGAAAGCCTCGATGGTAGGAGGGACTTCTTGCATCCTCTGTCAAGTTAAAGCTCAAGCCGTACTAATAGCGTCTATTGGTATGTATATGGCATATAGAACAGTATGGACGCTAATTTCTTACACACCCAAGTGAATGTAAGGTGCCCAAATCAAAGGTATATACGGCATCTTATCACGATAGTCACGAACAACGTGATGCAGGCTTTCAGCTGACCGTTCAATGTCCAGTTTCTGCCCTGCCAACATCTCAATTTGCGTATTTGTCGGCTTGCGACTCTGCAAATATGAAAAACCGACGGCTCTTAAGTGAGTCTATCAATCTTGCATCTGCTTTCCAACTTGCCGGCTTCGCATCGGTCGTGGGTACATTATGGGAAGTTGGGGGGGAGCCTTCGGCAGACATTGCTACAAAGTGTACAAAGGAATGTTAGCAGGGCAGAAGCTGGACATTGAACGGTCAGCTGAAAGCCTGCATCACGTTGTTCGTGACTATCGTGATAAGATGCCGTATATACCTTTGATTTGGGCACCTTACATACACTTGGGTGTGTAATGAAAGGAGTGTCTATACTATTGTATATTCGTATGGACTAATAGCGCCATTGCTGCGTGATGTACTTCTATTTCGATGGATGGTTGATCTGCTTCCTCGATTGTGCAAACGATGTCTTAGCCGCTGATTGCCTCCTTTAAATTGTGTCCTTTAGGTACCTCATTATCCACGAACCGACAACTACAGTTGTGTCGAAATCTTTCCTGCAAAAGGCAAGATATGGAAGCAGACATGTCCATTCTAACCTAGGAATGCAACACTGCCCTAAGCTTACTGTGCCCTGCTGCTATGCTCTGATTGCCTCAGAAATGCTCTTAAGCACGTAACTTGTGACCCTTTATATAGAAGTATTCGCTGGCATGTCACGGCTTAATATGGTTTTTGGTCCATTGATTCACGGTGACTGAGTAGGGTATTGTGTGATGCCTAATAATGGTACCATGGAGAGACCGCCTGTGGTTGCATGCAGGTACAGACAATGGTCATTCACACTAATGAGAGGTCTTCAACCGCTGGTGAGGCCATATTAGAGACATCTATCCGGGTAGATGTGCATGTATGCTCTGAATTAACAGCATAATGAGCAAACAAGGGCAAGAAGCAAAATAGAAGGAAGAAGCAGAGAATTGACGCAGAATGGTAGTTGGAAGGTATTTTATGCCCATAGCTTACAGAAATAACCTGGTAGTGAATGCAAACTCGGGCAGGTCTGGCAAGCCTAGTAACTGAAACAACCAATCCTCTGGAAAGATGGTCTAATAAGTTACTCCCATACGATGACATTACGTGGTGGAAGTAGAGTAGGGAAGTAGTCGTAGGTAGTGGGGAATCGATAAGTATAGCAGTGGATATATGAGAGTGATATCGGAATGTAGTAGCAATCTTGACTAGGCAAGACGACACTCGATGTACTGTGTTTGTACTCTAAGGTTTGATCTCTCGAAGATACGGCGGAGGTAATAGTAGTGACACCTTGAATTCTCAATTTGAGAATGGAATTTAAGAGCTAAGCTATAAAGTAACATCACCTACCACAAAGGTGCACTCTTTGTCAAACGTTAGCAGCCCTCGATGAAATCGCTTTCTATACGATTTCTCTTTTGGATGCACGAGCCGATTGTATGCATTTGCTGCACATTGTCACATTGTGGACGACCGACAGCTTTGTTGCCTCTGGTAGGTCCTCCCACCATTCCTGAAGAGGCATGGGAACACATGTCCATGAGAGTCCAACCCAGTCGTCTTCTGGTATGTAATTCAAGACTTCTACTGTATCTCATGCGTTTTGAGCCTCATACTTCGAACCTCTTCATGCGTGATTTCGGTACCGTACATGAGTATAACTCGCTGAAAACAATCACAGCGACTTTATAGTCTTCGATGATGTGGTCACTCTCTACCTTTCGGGTTGTGCGTATGCCATCCTCAACGGAATCTTGCAAGAACGAGTGCTACGTTGACGTTTCCTTCGATGTCCTGAAATCAGGTTGGTCTTTGAAAATCCGACGTTTTCAAGGTTTTCTGCAGTCTCAGATCGCTCGAATAGTTCTTGTCTGTTGTTAAGCATATTGGAACAGGCATGCCTGGTTGCTGATTGATGGCAGATCGATCATGACAGCGAGCTAATAAAGGCACATCTGAAGCGTCCGATAACAATCCCTTTGAATCCAGAGATGTAGTATCTCTTTAGCCAGCCATGGTCGGGGTTTTTTGACAAGGAAGAGTGTGGATAGGACATTGACTATCAACGAAGTGGCACAATATGACATCGCTAGATATCGTTTACGGATATGCAGATTAGCTGTCAACAGCTCAACATCAAAAGAAATTGATTATACTGCTTTTCAAATATGGTATGGACGATAGATTTAATCCGATACGCTTAAAGAACATAAAATATGTCACTACTACACGCAGCACCGTGGTTATATCACATGCTAGATATTGTTCACATTTAGACAGAAGTTAGTTGGTCGTCTTGTTCATGAGAAATTGAAGTGAGCTTCCACGTCTATCGCAGCGTCCTCTAATGTCTTTGGCATATCCTTATAACATTCTATAAGCCATCATATTGCCGCATACCAGACTTCAAAATGGTGTCATCCACGACACATTCAATGTTCGGACTTGAAGGAAAGTGGCTCTTGTGGTATAATATGGAATCAAAGTTGCTGTATCACAGATTTTTCTCCTGATGCTTGCAACGTGGAAAGAAGGATACCGCATGCCGAACCCAGGCCTGACAATCCGCCCTAGTCACTGTTCGGACCGATTCACAGATACGATCACTCAGTCGATCTTCTACAGTCAGTGCGATTCTCCTTATACCTGCCTTCACTTTTGCCCAGAATTCCTCGATAAGATTTAAGAAGGGTGAATACGGTGGTAGATACAAACATTTATAACCTCTGCTCTCAATTGAATCACGAACTGTAGCAGGAGTATGTATTGGCGCATTGTCCATCACCAGATAGTGGCCCTCCATATTATGTTTATCCAGAACATCCATCACGTTGATTAAATACGCTAGATAGTGCTCTGTACGTGTTCCAATTCGGCCGTTTACCACAATCACAACTTTTCCATTCAGTTTCCTCTTCTGATGTAGAAATAGCCTGTGGCTTTTTCAACGATATGTCAATGACTCCCGCTTCTGATATGTCACTCAATATACTGACTGTAACACCTTTTCCTGTTGGCACTGTACCTTTGGCTGGAGTACCTTTCAGAGAGTGACCATAGTTTCTTTGTGTATGCAAATTAAAACCTGCTTCATCAATGAAAACACAATTCTTGGTGAAGTCCAGGTCTTGCATCTCTTGCCATTCCTCAACTCTCTCCTTTCGTAACTTGATTACTTGATCTGCATTTCTTGCGGCAGGTAGCTTTTCAAGCTTTTTCAATGTCACTTTGCACTTCTGGACCAAGTGTCTATGTAACGCTGAGATTGATATAGACAATCCTTGAAAAGTCTGGCAGAGCTTCTCCCTGATATCTACAAGTACAGACGTCGGGTACTTATCAACGTAGTCTATAAGAAACTGAGAATGGGCTTCTGTCAACTTACCTATGTGTCCAACTCTAGGCTTTCTACGGCCGACAGGCAAACGTCTTTCTTCGTCGTCGTTATATGTCTTTATGTAATGTTGAGCGGTTCTTGTATTAATACCAGTGATAAGAGCTCCCTCCTTTGCAGTCTTCCCTTCCTTAATCACCAAGTCAAATAGCTTTTCAATTTGATCAGCAGTGTATCTTCTGTAAGAATCCTCTGGCTTTATACGTTTTTACAACCTTTGGAACTTTTTCCAAACATTGGCCCTTAGGCAAAGAACGAGTGACCGTTTGCATTTCTTCATCACTAGTCACAGCTGGATCAACGTCCATGAACGTCCTCAAGGCTAGAAAAGAATGTTCCGTATTTTCATTTTCATCTGCCATGGTCACAAGAGGAAAAGACTGTATCCGCTCCTCATCTGATTCCTCTGTGCCAAGCATGCCCACATCAACAGAGGTATGAGTGTCCTCTATACTTAATAACATATCTTTGTCTTGTGAGCGTCCAACAATTCGTTGTTCATTGTCAGTATGTCATTTATTAGTGTTGGCGGGTTGAAAATTTCAATTTTACTGTATCTACATTTTGCACTCTGAACGTAAATGGCTCTTCAAGAAACAGCATAACGTCCCTTCCACCGGCGCAAACAGAAATTTAAACTCAACGTGAACTACCTAACAAATCACAGTACAAGACAATGTTCATCCAAAAAAGGGAAAACATCCTAATGCGGGGTGACTCGGTTTCGCTTCGGACCTCGCCGCTGGCCGTGGGTGTCCCTGAATATCTGGCGATCCAACGTAGATCATCGCGCGCGGAATGCGGGGTATGTGAAGGGGCGGAAGGCCGGCAAACCCGTCCGTGAATTTGGCATCCGTTCCGTTATCCTCACGTAACAGGATCCCTCAAGAACTACTGTATCCCCACACGCCTAAGTTCGGGATGCTGAGGTATCGAGCTGCAGCAGAGCTTTACGTAATGCAGTCAGACATCTCTCTGTATCGGTATGGGAGGACCCGCGAAGCCAATGTCATCAGGATGAGAAGTCAATCAGACAGATCCAACCGTGGAGACGCAGCGTTTGCTGCTTCGGACAAAACTTCATGATGGTGGATTCGCATCTAATTGTCAATACAGTGATCCAAAGATGGCCTAACCGTATTGCAGCAATAACGCTTGAATGCAACATCACCAGGCGGAAATTCCCTAGTCATCCAGGTGCACGTCAGAAGAAGTGATGACGTAGTCATGACGTCACTCCCTGGCCGTAGCGAGTTCTCGGGACGACGGCTCATGGTTGGAGATCGGCACCAGCATTAGCCATTTTTGTATATCCGAGCTTTTCATCATCTTCATTATTCTCCTATTTTGGCTGAGCCGGGCACTCGTTGGCAATATTCGAGTACACTCCCTGGAAAAACGATGAAAGTCAAAGATAGATTCTGTAGATTTTCCGGTCTCCGCCATTTCCCACGTACCACCTATACAATGATGCAACATCTTTTTACCTTTCTCATAGTCTCCAATCCGGGGTCCAATGACGCCACCGACTGTACATTCTGGAGATGCGCCAATCGGCTCAAGGCGAGACCCAACTATTCATACCCCGCTCCCTGTAAAGAGACATTCACTCTCGGAATTTCGGTCGGCAAGCGATGGCGGGTGGGAAAAATGAAAGGTGTTGTACACAGCTCGTTTTTGGGTTCCACGGAATGGATGGCCAGCGAATGTCCGACGCGAAGAAACGGGTATTTAATCCAAGCAAGGGCGCGTCCCAGGAGACGGCAGTTGTTCTTCCCAATGCACTTTTCCAATTCATTGTTTCTTTTGGCGACGGCGGCATTGGCTGCTGTGGATCTCGCCTCGGCTGGAGGAGCACCTGAAGGCTTGCCTTCCTCCAATCCGATCTCGCAACCCTGGATCTGGCCCTTGCCACAGTTATGGGAGCGGGGCAGCAAGACCCTGGGCCTGAGCGACAATATTCACTTTGACATTAAAGGCGATCACAGCATTCTCAACAAGGCTGCCAAGCGTTACCAGTCGTTAATCTACCAAAAGGAGGACTACCCCATGATTCCTTACAACTGGACCACCACCGACAGCTCTCTCTCTTCGGACCTGAACACCATCCGCGTCGAAATCGAAAACGATTCGGACGAACTAAGCATGGATACAGACGAGTCTTACTCGCTCGTCATCCCAGAGTCACGGGACGAGCAGGCGATCATCAAGGCCAAGACGGTCTATGGCGCTCTCCATGCCATCGAGACGCTTTCCCAGATTGTGCAATACTCGCGCGAGCATGACAAGTTTGTAGTGCCAAATGCGCCCTGGAACATTACCGACTATCCTACCTACAAGCACCGTGGTCTCCTCCTGGACACATCGCGCCACTATTACGATGTCAAGGATATTTACAAGGTCATTGACAGTAAGTCGCCGGATACTCCCGATGAGAGGGATATCTAACCGTTGGATGCTTAGCCATGTCATGGAATAAGCTGAACGTCCTTCATTGGCACTTGATTGATGCCACCTCTTTCCCTTACAAGTCAAAGGCGTATCCAGAGCTTGCTGAAAAGGGTGCATACAGTCCTGCTCACCAGTACTCGCAGGATGATATCCAAGCCTTGGTGGCCTACGCGAAGGAACGCGGTGTGCGTGTCATTCCTGAACTTGAAGCGCCTGGGCACAGCACCTCTTGGGCCTATGGTAAGATATGACTACATACCTGCCGTCGTTGCTGAACGAACACGCACCACAGGTATTCCCGAGATTGGTTCTTGCGTCAATGTGGTTCCCTACACGGGTTACACCGTTCAGCCTCCCTCGGGCCAGCTGAACATTGCGAGCAAGAAGACCAAGGAAGTGGTCAACACTATCATTGATGAGTTTGCCGAACTCTTCCCCGATGCATGGTTCCATGCATCTGGTGACGAAGTTGTGATGGATTGCTGGTCGAACGACACACAAATCACCTCGTACCTCAAGGAAAACAACCTGTCTCTGGCGCAGTTGTTTGAGAACTTTGTGATGGACATGCATGATCACATTCGCTCCAAGAACAAGACCGTCATGGCCTGGGAGGAAACCGTGCTCGACTACAACATGACACTGCCCAAGGACACTGTCATTCAGGTCTGGGTTGGTTCCGACGGTGTGAAGGCCACGACCGAGAAGGGCTACAAGACGATCGTATCTGCCAGCGACTACTGGTACCTCGACACTGGCTATGGCAAACCCCGTAGCAACCCTTACCCCGATGTTGCTGGTGCAGGCTACAACCACTGGAACCGTGTCTACTCGTATGACATGCGCGTCAACCTGACCGATACTCAGGCTGCGCTTATCCTCGGTGGTGAGGTAGCCATGTGGGGTGAGCTCGCCGACAAGACCAACTTTGAGGGCAAGATCTGGCCACGTGCTTCTGCCGCTGCTGAACGCTTCTGGTCTGGTTACGAGTCACCCAACGGCGAGTCCCTCACCAGCGCCGATGCCATCCTCCGTCTCTTCCCCTGGCGCGATCGCATGCTCCTCCGTGGCACCATGGCCTCCCCTCTCAACCAGGGATTCTGTACTCGCAACCCCCTCGACTGCTTCCAACCTCCAGAAACCCAATAATCTCACCCACCATGTACGAGTAGATGAACAAAAAAGAAAACATGCTCATCCACTGTAAAAAAAGAAAACTATAATAAATGGCTTTGTCGCTAGTTCCAAACCATACGCTTGTTCTCCTTCTTCCAACACTTCATGTCTTTTCTTCTCAGCCAAAGCTTCCATACGTCACTGGCTCCACTCACCCCATCCAAAAGAGCCATAAATTCCCTTCTTTAGACCTGTTTGGTCTTTGTATTGCAACCCAGTATATTAGGTGTAACCGTCAATTGAAAAATGCATTCATGACTAACAACTAAATTGAAACCTTCCACAAATAGAACCGTATTTCATCAATTTCACCATCGATCAAGTCGTAGTATTGCAGAAAAACGTACTGATCGAACTTTCAGATTAGAGATTTATTTCTCCATTCTTGCACCGCGAAAAGAACGTTGTTGCATGTCTGATCCATGCTTGGCAATCCGATCTGGTTACCTTTCTCACTGACTCGCAGATTCGGTCTGACAATCGATCTTCAGCTCTGAGCGCGTTTCTTCTAATACCAGCTTTGACTTTTGACCAGAATTCTTCTATAGGATTCAAAAATGGTGAGTACGGCGGAAGATGAATGCATTTGTAACCTCTGTTCTCAACCAGTTCACGAATTGCTGTTGGAGTATGTATTGGTGCGTTGTCCATCACAAGATAATAGCCTTTCATGTTATTTTTATCTAATACATCCATAACATTCGAGATATAAGACATAAAATGCTCTGTACGCGTTCCTACTCTATTACGTAATGTAACAACTTTACCATCAGCTCGCCTCTTCTTTGATGTAGTAGTCGTTTCGGGTTTTCTGAGTGACACATCAATCACTCCTGCATTGGAGATGGCACCCAAAATTGTTATGGAGATGCCTTTACTGGTTGGAACAGTGCCTTTGGCAGGTGTGCCTTTGATTGAACGGCCAAAGTTCCTTTGTGTGTGCAAGTTAAATCCGGCTTCGTCAATAAACACGCAGCTTTGGGTAAAGTCCAGGTCTCTGTTGCTTTCCCACTCTTCCACTTTCTCTTTTCTCAGAGCTATGACTCTGTCTGAATTCCTGGCAGCAGGCAGTTTTTCCAACTTCTTTAATGTCAAACGACATTTCTGAACCAGATGCCTATGTAACGTCGTCAAGGAAACAGTTAATCCCGGAAATGCTTCGTACAGTTTTATTCTTATATCAGCGAGCACGCTTGTAGGATACTTTTCAACGTGCTCGAGAAGAAATTGTGTGTGAACCTCAGTCAGTACGCTTGGACGGCCAGACCTTGGCGCCCTCGGAACACCTGGCAAGCGTCTTTCTTCATCATCGTTATATTGCTTAATGTAATTTTGAGCAGTTCGAATATTGATACCGGTTATCAGAGCAGCCTCTTTTGCCGTCTTTCCTTCAATAACTAAATCAAACAATTTTGTAATTTGAGCTGGAGAGTATCGCCTGTAAGACCCTCTCATTTTAGATTTCGTCTTCCCTTCAGACGTCGACGAAGATAATGATGCCTCGGGACGGAGAACTCTATTTATTGATGTCCTTTCTTCATCGATTGATTCAGGTGGATCAATATCCATCAAAGTACGCATACGGAAAAGGGCATCATTTGCTCTATCCGTGGTACCATAAGACTGCAATGACTCGTTCATATCCATCATGTCAGACATTTCAGAGTCAGAAGATAAACTGCTGTCAAGATTGTACAGGCTTTCTTTCATCAAAGTATCTGAGCTGCTATCCATTTTCAACCGTTCACCAAACTTTTACGAAATCAATTTTGCAGTAATACGTTGGCGTTCTTGAAATAACGCACTTTTTATCTATGCCAACCTTTTTATATAGGGATACCGTTAAAAAAGTAGTACAAGATGCGCCGTATCATTTGTCCTCTGGGAAAAGAATACATAATCCTGACACTATAAACAGGAATTTTTGAACCAAGTATCCAAAAGTATCCAAAAGTAAAATATATTTCACTTGATCACTATATTCAGAACAGAATCGTGTTTCTTTTGACACCCTTCCTCATCTTCAAAAAATTCATACTGTACAGAAAGCAATTCATATATTCAGTCATGGGGTGTTGCAGTTTATTTCGAAGAAAATTGCTTCCCTACTCCAGCGCAAACTAAGCTCACTGCCAGCGCAAAACTTAAGTTTCAACCGGCGCAAGCTTGGTATTTGGTTGACGCAAAGCTCTCTTCATGACTGACGCAAAATAATTCTGAAGCAACGTGAACAGTTTCGCAAAACCCAGTATCCTAATTGATCGGATTGGAAGGAAGAGCAGGTATGATACATCTCGAGTCATGGCAGACAGCCGAGTCTTGGGAAGGCACAGATGTTCGGAGGTGGACGAGGAAGCCAATATGTATTGTGGATATTTGCAATTCCATCGATTTATGACAAAAACCATGTGGTTTTTTACAATATATACAGAGCGTCTATCGATAATGTGCATAGTGTACAAGAGTTAGGCAAAGCATGGGTTGCGGCCTATACAAGAGAGCCACACCTGGCCAGAGGGTGGTCATGTTTTTGCGAAGAGACACCAAAGGCTTGGAGAGCCAGATTGTAGATTTCCGTCGAGAGTGTTCCTTGATTGGGTTTTGGTGCGAATACTTTGTGATGAACGTATTCAATGGAAGGATTAAAGGTCTTCGTGGAGCAGAAGGCTTTGACTTTTGTGGTTTTGATGGTTGGTTTGCTTGACAAACTGTCGAATTGGAGGACAGCTTTAAGACCTTGAACGTCCCGTTTTAAGTATGCATGCTTGAACGATGATGCAGATATGATGATGGGTGTGGTTGTCGTGTCGAATGTAGATGGGAGAGGATGAAGCCAGGTTTTGATGGAAGGTAGTAATCGCAGCATAAAAGGCTTTGTGTACGAGAAGCGCTTGAGCGTCCAGAGATTTGCTAGGAAATGCCTAGATGGCAATGACGGCAGCACCGTAAGCAACGACGACATTTTGGAGAAGATGGACCTGACGGAAGACAGAACGGAGAAGGCAGGTACTTGAGGGATGGTTTCATCCAATGCCTCTGGTGATGGATCCACGGAGGCAGTGTCTTGTTGTTGTTCTTGGTAGACGACATCATCGTCATCGAGATCAATGTCAATATCTTCAAACACCTCAGTGCGATAGTGACCAAGAGCTTCTTCAACCGCCAGCCATTCATCATGCATAGGATCCTTGAATTGTTGACCGTCCACGTCGGCATGATCGATTTCATCCTCGAAACGCGCATTGAATGCAGCAAGAGAGTCCTGAATAGCCAACCATTTAGCTTGCAGAGGGTCCGAGCATACATCGTCGATGTCACCATCGATATCCAAGTCACCGTCCAAGGTTGTCGTGTGTGCAACTTGATCCAAGGTTTCTTGAACTGCAAGGAACTCAGCCTGCATAGGGTCCATATCGGCAGTAGATCGAAACTCCTCTTCAATGACGTCTTGTTGCTCTTCTCCTTCCACGGGGAGGCCAAGTTCTTCATGCATAGCGCGCCATTCAGCCTCGATGCGCTGGGCGGCAGTTTCGGCATCTTCTTCCAGAGAACTCAAGGGAAGTTCAGGTAACACCGGTGTTTCAGACTCAACGAAGCCAACCACAGGATGAAGTTCACCAAAGTTGTCCAAGAGCACACAAGGTTTGGCTTGTTCTGATTTGCACGTCATGGAAGCAATGAAAAAGCGTTCCCGGAGCGAGTACTTTTTTCTTTGAGATAGTTTGCGCTGGGATGAGCGCGCCACACGTTCCTCAATAGGCATATCGAAAGAAAGCACCGGGCCAAAGAGACCCATATTAAGTTTGGGAGCAAACTCCAAGTCGCAAGAAAGGTTCATCACCTCGGCGGCCACAACGTTGGGAGCCATGTGTGAGAGCGATGAAGTAGGAAGCAAGAAAGAAAGACGGGGACAACGTATGGCATTGCAAGGTTATATAGAATATCTGCACTTGCTGCAATCCGAGGACGGCTTGTAGCAACTCACGAAGCATGCCGATGTCCGAGTGCTATATTTGGTAGCACCCGAGGCAACGGCTCCATCGCGCGGGAAATGATCGAATGCGTCCAGATTTGTCTCGGGACGTCGGCCTCATGTGTCAGTGTGTACTCTTGTGCGTCTTCATCTTAGTGGACACGTCGTTTTGACGACGGCAGTAGGCACGACAGACTGCAACCGTGCAACTTCTCTACCCCTATCTTACGTTCATCTCAAAACTCACGTCCAAGGATCCCGTCCGAGTTTGCCCCTCCATTCTCACCCCTGTCACTTCGCACTCGGTACCCCAAGGAACCGGCTGGCGCGTATCAGTGTGGCAACATGAGCGCACCTCGAAAGGTCATGTTATGAATTACCATATATGGTATATTGCTACGTGCCATCGCGAATTGGACATGGGCCGCTCGGTGTGTAGCAAATTGGGCGGTCCGTCTGAGAATTGGCGGATGTATAATGGGTCGTTCATGACAGCATCGCCGTCTCTTTTAGAGGAGGGCTGTGCTTAAAATGAAGGCTCTCGGTGCAGTCACCGGGGTGCTGGGTATGGGATCGGACCGGTACATTTTCCAGATCATGGTTCGTGGAGTCACTTTCCGTGTAACCTCTCGCGTTTTGACAGGATCCGAATCATTTGTATCCTTTGCGAATTGTCAGTCTATATATTATCAGCTATGATACATGATACATCATCTACACTATTTCTACATGACATTCGGTCTATTCGGCGATGGTAATCCGTCGAATCAATCCTTCTAGATACACCTCAGCAAAGGAGGACATGTAGAACTCATGTTCGGCGTTATGGTCACCGACAAAGTTATGTGCCAGCTCATGACAGGTTGTCATAAACCAGTATATAAGTGCCTCTTGCGGTTGTGCTGCATGCAGGGCCAAATAATAGCGTAGGTTCATGAAAAGACTGCCATTTCGGTTGAAGGCGATGGTAGGACCGTCCACATCGTAAAACATGTGCATCGCATTGGGATTCAACTTGAAAATGGCCGATATCTGGACGAGCAACTCGGCAAACTGATTCATTTGCGTTGAGTATGGTTCCAGTACCGTTTGCGGATCCAGATCTGTGTGGATATAGAATTGAACGTTTTTGACGAGTCCCACAAACGTGAGACTCTGGCCAGGTCGAATATCGCAATAACCACGTGTTTCTTTGACGGTGTTGACTTCTGGACGAGAAAAGACGTCAGAATCAGAGTTGGGACGGCAGGATTGAATTGCGCGAGTAAGATTGGACTTGATGTTGTTAGTCAAGTTGGGCGTCATGGTATGCGGTTCGGCAGCCTTGGGAGTCTCGGGGGTCGGGCTGGTTTCAGGTAGTTCAGGCGCTGACCAGTTAGAGAACGTCTTTGTTAGGCGACTAAGCAAACCCCGCGCTTGAGCAGGTACTTGCGGAGAGGCTACTGAGCGATCGTCAGACACACTGGGCGTTCTGGGCGTTCTCGGTGCAGTGGTAGATTGAGTGCCTGATTGTTTCCCAAAGGCACCAGGTGGTTGCGCTCGTGGGTAATCCGTCTCTAACAGTTGATCAACGACATTTTGAACGTGATTCGTCGTTTGCCTTCGCAAAAGCTCGCGGATGTACGACGCTTCACAATCTGGAAACATCATTTGCACCTGTTTCTCATACTGCCGTAGCTCTGATTCGGAAAGCGTAGGCATGTCTTGAACCTTCTTCAAGTTTTTGATACGATCCACTGGTACGCCTTTACGTCGCAAGTTGTCCAAGCTTGCTGTGAGGTACCTTTCGACAACGATGGCATCATTGAACCTTGTGCGCGAGAAAAGCAGTCGACACACACTGTTAGCAATATCATAATAATCCAACTCAGTGCTCGTGATGTAAACGATGCATTTGGCCACGTCGACACAAGCAGTCGTCAATTGGACATTCTTCTGTCCCGTATGCTTGAAGGTTCGGGTCACCTTGATTTCTGAGGCTTGATAGACTTGCACGTGTTGAGTCAGCCACTTGTCGTCATGTATCAATTCGTTTTTGCGTTGCGGGTTATCCACCAACATCTGATAGGTAATGATTGGTGCGCGTTCCTTGATGAGCTTGGTCACCTTGTCACTGACGGGAGTCGTCAGGGGTCGTCCGACGTAGGTATACGACTCGGTGATCTGACCTGAAAGGCGACTGCTGCCGAGACTTTCGTAAAACTCCTCCAATAAAGGCTCCATAGGCGCGCCTAAGGGGTTGAAAATATGTTGGCCGGTTGTGTCATCTACAATGAAAATATCCTTGGCTTTCGCTAGGCGGTACTGAACAAAACCTTCGTCGTTCTCATGCTCAGCCTGGTTTTGCGCTTTTTGGGTCGCAACCAGAAAGGCAGATCCCATCATTTCATAGACTAGCGTACGATGTTGTTTGACTCGGAAATAGTTTGAGGCGATTTGACGAAGAACAGAGAGGTATCGATCTCCTCCGCCGCTCAGTTGCCAGTATCGTTGCGGATCGCGCACAATCATCTCGGCTAACTCTATGGTCGTTGGTTCGTTTTTAACACCGCATGACTGCAGAAATGAATTGGCAACGGTGCCAAAGTCAATGTACGTGAAAAGTTCCTTGTAATAGGTTGCTTGCTCTGATTCAAAGTAGCACTGGGTGGGTTCCATTTTACGGCCGTTGACGGGTATGAAACGCATGGTGGCAAGCTGCTCCCAATGCTTGCGCATGAATTCTGCCTGTCGAGTCGCCAGATACTCAAAAACCACCTTGGCTTTGTCCGGTTCAACTTGCGCAAGACGTGCAATCAAGGCTTCAGGAGTTGGATCGGTGCGTACACCCAGCTTATCAGCATGCGGTCTTAGTTCCACGTGCAGTACCGAAAAACCCATGACACTGCAGCGCGGGTTGCTGAAGCATTCCGTTGGCTTGCAATATTGGTCTTGCTCACAGGGAAGGAAGGCCACCTTGATGTCAGCCGCTTTATAAACACTCGAATAGTGCGTCCCAAAGTGGTCCACTAAATATGACAATGCCTTGGAGCGAAGTGCGGCGTTCGTGGTTTGAGGAGACGCCTTGGTCAACAATGTACCCAAAGGAGGTACATGTTGCAAACCCAAGATATCCAAGAAGGTTGCTTCGGCACCCTGCTTCCACTTGCTATTCCACGCCAAGAGAGGTAGTTGCAATCCACGCAGAACATCCGTGGGAGCAAACAATTCGGCAGCCTTGTACCGTGTTGGCGGAGTGCCAGTGTCGCCCTCCATGGGAAACATTTTAGTTTCCCGCAATCGAGCCACTTCGGTAGTGGACAAGGTCCCTTGAACCGATGTTAGGTACTTGACGAGATCCACATGCGACCAACTGCCACCGGCTACCAAGCGATCAAACACCAATTGCAGCTCAACGTGCTAATGTATCCAAAGCGTTAATGCAGATTCTCGCGGGCATGACGTTCTAAAGCCTACCTTGCGAACACTCATACCCAAAAGTAGCTTGTCAGAGATCGCGCGGGGATTGTGAAATTGTATCATGGGCAAATCATCAAACAACTTGACAGTGGAGAAGTAGGCATCTGATGGTTTCTGCATTCCGCGCGTCGTTGGTATGCATGCCTTTTGAGCGAGTAAGACGTTCATGGCTGTCTGGGTCTCCTTGGAGACTTGTGTCATTCCGCGAGAAAGAACGCCCAAGACCTTCTCGGCGAATGGCGCTGTAAAGGCCTCTCGTTCGACTATAAACTGAACCCAATCTAACAAGGACAACTCCTTCCATCCAAATTTGCTTAACTCGGTAGTGCTGAGCTGTTTAGATAATGTATACGGAAGAACGGTGTGGGGTAGAGGAAGATCCGAAGGTATGAGGCGAGGATTGAGCCAAAATTGAATGTCGTGTAGTGGCACAATAGTGTCGTTTTGCACAACGATGCCGACTCGAACAAACGCCGCAATGTCATTGCTGCTTTTCAAATACCATTGCATGCATGAAACCATTTCTGATGTGGACAACGGCCCATTCTCGAGCTCCTTGAGTACGTCCGCTACATCCAGAGGCTTGAGCAGGCCTTTCTGTTGCAGCTGCTCCATGGCGCGAGAGCAAACACTTTTTGTGCTCTCTGACAAGGTTGGAATAGTCTTGATAAACACCATGCTGCTCTCGGGTAACCGGACGTCCGTCACCAGCTTGACTCCATGAGTTGAGAATAATGACAACACTTGCCGCGACATTTGGCCGAAAGCCGACTCTTGAAGCCGGCCAACTAGAGGTGAAGGTGTAGAAGTACCAAACGTAAAGGATTGAAGAACATGTTGTGCTCGCTTGTCCAGCCAATCTTTCGATTCATTGTTCTTGTCATTGTCTTTGAGTTGCGCGTACAATTGCGCAATTTGATGCAATTCATCGTCGTAAACAATGCGGCACAATAGACCGCCCATGGCCAGCAATTCTCTGTTCCATACGCCGATATACCGGTCCACGAAATCAATTGACTCACGTTCCACTGTGGGGATGAAACGAGCTGCCATATGGGAGCAGCATCCCGTAGTCTGATGGGTCGGAAAGCCGATGAACACGCGTCCTTGATGCGGAAACGGTAAGAGCTGCCGAAAGATGTCATGTTGTTGTGAAGCGTCTAATTCATCTCTTCCTGTAAAGACCATTTGATACGAGGTTTTCTTTGGAGGCTTCTTCTTGGTGGATCGCTCCATTTCCCGCTCAAATTCACGAGAGACTCGCACTGTCATGTCTCCACTGACGATACGCAAGAAGATGGTGGCCGATTCTATTTCCAAGCCTTCCCCCGTCCTGGTTGTCGGTTTTTTGGGCAAGAGTGATGCAAAGGGCGAGGAAGCATAGAGCGAAGGCTGGACATACTTGCTGGCAACCAATTGCACATTACGAATGCTCACGCCCGTCAAAGTGAACAGTCCTTGAGGAGACGTTGTCACAAGCGTCTTGTCTAAAGCCATCGGTCTCGCTTCCGCCATTCTTTTCTCCACCTTGAACACCTCTTTACCGTCATGATGGACAACAATTTCGCGTAGATTTGTCGTAAAGCCAATCGAGGTGGCCAAGAAGGTGGCAAAATCATCGAGATCAGGCATCGGTTCCGGCTCTCGAACATCCAGTAGAAACGTCGTCCAATCTGTTTGATCCTCTGGCGGTACAGCTGCCCGCTTGGCGAAAAGTTGATCGCCCTTGAAGTAGAATGCCAGGCATTCCTTGCCGGATGTCACAAAGGGTCCTTCGCACATGCCAAACAATGAATAAAAGCCGACGCCGAAAGCGCCAATCTTTTGCTCATCAGGATTGCCCTCTGCAATCTTCTTTAGCCTTGACCAATCCTCTTGCCTGAACTCCATTCCGTCATTCTTGACCACCACTCGAACAACCTTGCTGGATAGCTGTGGCAACGTTGTCTTTTCGTTTGACGAAGTGTAAAAGTCTATATGAACCTTCTTGGAGAGTGCATCGTCTGTCCTGTTCATCAGTCATCTGGAGTCCCAGTGAGCGCGTGCTCTAGACTTACCTGCATTCTGTAACAGTTCTCTATACACGACATGTTTGGCCGAATATCGACTCAATATCTTGTCAATCAAGTGGCGCTGGTTCACTAACCAAACCGTCAGTCTTTTCTATGCATATGTATACCTTCTACCTACCCTCTACGCGCTCCTCTACCCCAGCTCCTAATACACCATCCCTCAACCTCTCCAATCCCATCGAAAAGAGTGAATTTCAATCACCAAAGACAAGAGAGTGTATCCGCATATAGAGTGAGAGCAACTCGGCACGATTTTAGCACACGTAAGCCATTCAACACGCACACACACACACTCACTCTCCAGGGCAGGAAATACCCCAGGGGAATCATGTGCGGCGTGGCAGCACAGTCCACATACCGACCCTCAACTAACCCCACATTAAGTCGGAAACGCCCAATTTGTGACGCCTGTTCTCTTCCCATGCCGACATCTTCTGGGCGTCCTCAACGATCAGACCCTGTCTACCACTCGCTCGCTGGTAAGACGACTGCAAAGCCGTTAGTCAACCTTGTGCACGCAACACCTCAACAGCGTCAAGCGCTTGAGACACTTGAAGGTGAATTCAACGTGAGCGAGGAAAGGCTGAGGGAGGTGATGGAGAGGTTCGTGGACGAAATGCGGCGAGGGTTAGAGGGTGAACCGACGAATTTACTCATGCAGCCTGCATTCTTGACGGGTAAGTGGTAGTTGCGCTCGTGCTTTGGCTGACGCGAGTCTAGGGTTCCCGAACGGGGAGGAGCGGGGAACATTCTTTGCGCTCGAGATTTGTGACCAAGATGTCTACGTCTGTCAGCTGAAATTGCATGGGGACCGGGGAAAGCACTCAATTCATCAGTATCAGTACGCTATTCCTGATGAGCTGCGCATCATGCCCGAGGTGTTTGACTTGCTGGACTATGTAGCCGATTGTGTCTCGGACTTCCTGATACGCGTGGGCATTCATGACTTGTTTGTGTACCCGATTGCCATGAGTTTTGGACATCCCATGCATCAGACGCAGCTGGATAGTGGCGTTGTGCTGCGATGGAGTCACGGATTCTCTTATCCCTCGAGTCGGGGGTCTGATATCGTTCAACTCATGGACCATGCCTTCTCCAAAAAAGGATTACCCCTCAAATTGGTAGCTGTGGCCAATGGTAAGTGTCTAGTTCAGTAAAGACCTCGCCAGAGTAACATATTGTCTCGCAGATACCACTTGCACGTTGCTTGCTCATGCCTATCAACACTCGAATGCTCTAGTGGGCATGGTATTAGGCGTTGGTACAAACTGCGTCTATCATGAAGCTCTCCACAACATCAAGAAACTCCCAAACTTTCCCACCGCTGACCCTTCCATGATTGTAAACACCGAATGGGGAGGCTTTGACAATAGCCGCGAAATCCTTCCCCTCACCTGGTTTGACCGACAACTCGATCGCTCCTCCCTGGATCCCAAACAACAGATTTACGAAAAGATGGTGGCTGGCTTTTATTTGGGAGAGCTCGTACGACTCATCATCGCCTACCTCATTGATACCGATGTGTTATTCAATGGATCTTCGACACCTCAACTTAACACACAAAACTCGTTTGATACTACCTATATGTACGCCTGTGAAACAGACGACAGTCCCGACTATAAAGATGTGCGTTGGGTGCTGGAGGACATGCTAGGCTTGGAGGATACAACCTTAGGAGATCGGGAAGTAGTGAAGCGGGTGGTAGAGCTGGTCGGGACGCGGTCGGCGCAGTTGATCGCTGCAAATTTGGCGGCTATCGTAGGCAAGATTGAGACGGATGGGACGGGCATTGGCGAAGATGGTTGCAGTATAGGTAAGCATCGCGATGTCTCAAGGAGAGCATGAGCTTGTTGTGTCATTACTTTACTTACGCTTTTCCCTCTGTAGCCGTCTCTGGTAATCTTTATACCGATTATCCATCCTTTCACGACAGAATGTGCCAACAACTTCAACGTCTAGTGTCCAAAGAAACCGCTAAAAAACTCACCGTAGGTGTCGTGACGCACTCACGTCTGGTAGGAGCAGCCGTCGTCGCCATGATGGCTGAAAAAGCACAAACGTAATGATGTATATAAGAAGGGGAAAGGTTTCATCCCACAACACATTTTCCCCAATGTTTCCATGTTCACGCATCTATGGCTGTCTCATTTCATGGATGACTGACATTTAGCGGTCCAGTTACAAGAGAGCGTTATCTCATGGACCCTTTTGAGGATGGGCAAGAAGCAAAAGAAGCCAGACGGACCGAGTAAAGAAAAGGCAGATGTTTTTTCGCGTCTCAATTACCTTTATCAAGCCGGCACGTTGCTGTCGACAACAATCGCGACCAACAAGGACGAGCATGGCGAGAAAGCATCAGCCACGGCGGATCTCGCAGGTAGAGTGGCGCCAGAAAGATACTGGGTGTTGTCTCTTCGTGGATATAGATGCTCAGACATGGCATCTTAGGCCTTGGACGCTTTTATATAGCGACTATGAAAGGGATCGCTGCGAAGTCAACGACACGCATGTAAGTCAACTCGCCGAAATTCCTCTACGGTGCCATTTCAGAGGCGTGCCGAAACACCATGGACCGAGCAGTCATGCTGACAGGACTGGTTTAGCGATGCGCTCGTGAAGCGAACGATATGTCAGCGCTGCAATACCATTCTCATACCCTCTCAAACCGCAACTCTACGTGTCCGTGGTAAGGTTGATGCACGAGAACCTTGCTACACGTCTGACACTCTAACATTTGAACGACAGGAAAACGCCAACCACGTTTGTTGATAACCTGCCACAAGTGCTCCTACATACGACGACTCCCGCTCAATGACCATACCTTGTTCACGGAATGTGAACAACACATTTGGAAAGACGAGGCAAAAGACAAGCAACAAGTCAAACCATGATGTTGCATCTGTCCATTGTATATATAGTGTTTCATAGCATCACTAGGCACCCTCAGCCATGCCCCTCCATAGAGCCATCTATCATTCCCTCTCCGTCCAATACACCCAATGTGCGTCAAGGCGTTCATGTCAAATTTTTTGTCTAATGAAGATCAAACAGCTCAAAGTGCGGCCAAAGAAGGTGGCTCAAGCAGCGCCCTGTGTGGTGGAGATGGGTGCATTGATGGAATGCTGGGCTAAATCATCCGTGGATAGTCCCACATGTGCTCAAGCAGCCAAAGCGCTTGCTACATGCATGAATAAGCCGGTGAGTCGATTCAGAGAGCAAGTGGACATAGTGGGCTGATTGAGTGGGGCTAGGCACGGAAAGTTCAACATACAAACACCATCAACTATCACCTTGCTCGCCTTGGCAAGCACCTGTAAATCAGGCGAGGTGATGCTGGCCGATGTGAATGGGAATGCACGACATTGCAGCTTCGTTTCAGCTCGGGTTGTTTCATGCTTCTTCGGTTAGATCTACCAAAACGTCCCGTCTCATCTTCTCTCCATCATCCCTTGAACCCGTTTGAGGACTGACCCAACTGTATCCGGTGGTGGCCTCTGATATGGGCTTCATGTTCAGCCATGATGGAGAAGCTTGCAGCGTCCTTTTCGATATTTCTTATTTCATGTTCTCCATGCCATCCCTTCTCAATGTATACTAGTAGACGATGCGTCTGTAGATGAACAACCAACGCAAAAACGCAATCTATATCATTTCATTCTGTCATTACGCGCTTGTAACTTTGCGGCTTTCATTTCATTGTTCAGTGACAAGCAATTTGATCACGTTGAAACAGACACTGCGCTTGGACGGTCCATTGACAGCATGGACGAACTGGTCCTAGCTGCTCAGGAAGAGGTAGCCTTGGATGGGTTGAACGGTAAGTCATGAACAGATCCACAGACAGCTCTGGCCACTCTAGGCTAACTGCCATCGCCATGTAGGTACTGACCTTGCGAGATTTTGGTCACTACTGCGCTCAAAGCAACGAGATATTGCACAAGAATGTATTGACGCTCGACGAGCTGAGGCTCAACGGGATCCAGAACAGGAGCCTGTGGAAGAAGAAGTCGGAGAATTCGACGTGGAGTGGAAAGCTTACTTTTGGCAATGGGTACAGGCGGTCGGTAGCCTTTCACTTCAGAAGCGAGGCGGAAAGGTGCGTGGCAATGGGCATTCATGAGCGCATTGGGCTGAAAAGCCGACCATAGAATGATAGCCATCATCCTGTCTCAGGCTGGCGCCGAAAGACGTATACTTCGTTGCTTGAAGACGGTGAAGAAGCAGATTACCGATTGGTCTCTGACGAAGAGACTCGCAAAATGGTCGTTATGGGAGACTCGACGGTAGGTGTGACAATACCATGAGCACATATGCTGAAATTTCTCTCTTAGCAAACATTGTCGGCCGTCACTTATCAATACCTTGATTTGATCACTCGTGCACGCGAGGCAGGTATTGCACAGACAGATTTGACCAAGGAACTCGGTCACAAACCGGTCATGGCACATCATCACGTCAAGTCACTCATCAAAGCGGGTCTCATGTGAGTATTCTGTCCAGCAATACCTCTCGCTTCATACTAAGTCTTGGTAGCGTCAAAACACCCGTTGTCTTTCACGGTGTTTTCACGTCAATCTTGATCAATGCGCGATTCTCCACCGAACCCGTCATCACTGTGTCAGACGACGAAGATGCCGACACGAGAGAGCCAGACTTTGATGCGACAGATTACAAAAACACGGCTAGTGAGAATCAGCATAGCACGGGGATCAATGTGGCCGTCATTCGAAAAAGAGTGCTTGATCTCTTGACACATGCGACCAATCATATCATGACCATAGGTGACATTTGCGAAGCATTAGTAAGATTTTGCAAGTAGAGCGCGAGCGGATGGATGCTGAAACCTTTAAAAGGGATTCGATCAGAGAGATCTTTATCAGCGACGATGGTTTGTGAACCGGTTGACCCTTATGGAAGACAAGGGCATTCTTCGAAAGATTTTCGTACCACAGGAAGGTGGTGGTCAGCTGAGATGTGTACAGTTAGTGAAGAGCGCGAATTCAAAAGATGAAGATTATGGTACGAGCCGACAATATCTACGACTTCTATGCTTATGCTCTATCGTCATTTCCAGAAACGGATGCTTTGGAAGACGAGTCGACCATGTTGGCGGACGTGCCGTATCAGATGCAAATCTTTAACCTCATCAAAGAATCTGGCCTTCGAGGCATTACAGTCATGGTATGTAGAACATCAGCATTGCAATCCTGCCGTACGTATTCACGAGTGGTATAGGAGCTCCGATCACAGCTCAACAAGATGGGGACGCGGTACATGATGTATGCCCTCGAGAAATTGAAGACCCCCGCACCGAAAGGTTATCGACGGTATCAACTCTATCACTCCTACGAAATGGCCGGCAAGGAGCGTCGATTACGGTTCTATTGTCGAGAGGCATGGAAAGTGAAGATGCATGAACTTGAGAGAACAGAAGCATTGCTCAGCAGCGACGCTGGATCGGATGTCGAGACTGAGGTGGATTGGGAGCAGTCGGCGCCTTCCATGAAAACAACGGCACCCCAAAGGCCACCGAGACCTACACAGGGACGGGGACGACCGCGAAAGGACGGCAAACCGGTGGGTTCAGTTCCAACAAAGAAGCGACCTCGTCCAACAGAGATACAAGGCGAGCCTTCTGTTCCACGCAAGCGAGGACGGCCACGAAAAGATGGGTCACAGGGGAAACCTCCACCAAAGGGCAAGAAATCGTCGGCGACGAATCAGCCGGAGTCTTCGAGCACACCCATGGCTAATGATTCGCAGGTCGTTGCAGTCGTTGAGCCAGCTCAATCTGGCGACGGCAATGAGCTTATCTCGATACCTTCTACAGTCGATGTATCCTCCGCTCCGCCGGCACAGCCGTCAGAATCTTTTGCAATTCAAAGCACCATTGATGGATGGCTTGAAACCTTACCGCGCGAACCAATGGAGAATATAGACGTGGATACACTTGAGACGATGCCCTCCACGGAGCGGTCTACAGAGCAACCGAGTCAAGCGTCAGAGGCAGCTGATGAAACATTTACCGTCGATGCAATGGAGGCACCTACACCATCTCCAACACCATGCAAGCGCCAGCCGAAGCCAAGGAAAGAGCCCAAGATGGACTCTAAGCAGACTTCAGGAACCAAATCCAAAGCACGGGAGGGCGCGAAATACAACGCCACCTATGAGAAGCGAAAGAACACCATTCTTGAAGTTCTCGCTAGAGAAAGGATCATTGATGTCACTGCCAGTTTCATCACTCGTTTGGAAGACCGCATTGCCGAACTCACGGGCGAGGTCAATCCATATCGAATGGATAGGAAGACGGTAGTCAGGACCTCCGAGACTATGCACGAGTCAAAATTGCTGCAAGTCTTGCGGGTCCATTTGGATCGTTACAGTAAGGATGGCTCGACGCGCTTCCTTCTCATTCACAACGACCTGCCGGTGGACGGACCTGAAGTTCAAGGCTTCATTGAGTTGCTACGAGAGCGGGCGATTTTCGGCGACATCCGGTTAACGCGCGCACAGAAGACGGTCGAGCGCGTGAATGTCGACAGACTATCTGATCTTCGCAGGCGATGGATCGGTGCAGAGGGCCCAGGAAGCGAAGGTTCCGACAACGAACAAGCCGACAATAGCACCGTTCCAAAGGAGACGTCATGGTGGATGACCGTCGCGCAAGATTTTGGCTTTGTGAATGCACGCATGAAGCGCGCAAAGCTTATGCACCAATTCATCATTCAAATGATGGCCGAACCGCAGATCGTGGAAAGACGTATAGATACAGAGAAACGCATCTTTTACATTTCCCACCTGGTTGAATCACTGCCACTACGACTTTATCTCCAATGCCTGGGTCATAATCATCGAAGCGAAGACTTGACGAGCTTTATTGAGAATGGCGGTAACCTCAACACGCCTCTCAAGAGTCTCCCGCAAACGATTCTATTGGAGATCAAGAAAGCCAACAAGAACCTCAAGACGCACATAAAGACGTTGTTGAATACGTTGCATACCCTATCACTCATTGAACCAACCGAGTCACGGGATACGGAAAGCATGGCCTTTCAAATGGATCCAATCACCGGCTACGAAGTCCCCTTGCAAGTCCCTCTCTATGATCTTTCAGACGGCGGCCGTAGTCGACGTGTCGTCAGACAATGTCGTATGGAAACGAGCGACGATTTCATGACATATTGGGCTGATCTTTACAATTCGGTCTCCACAGAATGGAGTGAGGAGGAAGCGCGCCAAGCGCGACAAGCTAATGGTCAGCCGAAACCTCGCGAAAAACGTTTCCCGACCTATGCATCCCCACAAGCGCTCAAAGGCCCACTCGGCTTTGTGTTGAATCCACGCAATTGGGTAGCTTCCTACACCTATAGTCGAAGTCAGCGCATGATCCTGCGAACTTACCACAAATTCTTCAACAACATCAATGCGTTTGACCCATCCCTGATCGATGAAATCTCACGGTTAACGGGTTTGCTGAACTCCAGAATTCGACATTATTATGAGGCACGATACAAGGCCAAGATCGCACACAAACAACTTTCCGCCAGATCCCGACGGCGTTATATGGTTGAAGATGACCGTGGAGCTGTTGCCAATCGGAATGACAGTGGCATAGGGCGCAAAGCAGGAAAGCAAGCTGGTGGCCAAACTTCGGTTGATAAGGATGGCGTCACACCTTCATCAAGTGCTGCAGAAGGTACCAGTACCAGTCGTGGAGAGGAAGCTGGATCTTCTGTCACACTAGAAGGTTCGTATTGCAGGCTTGATAAGACTCGCAAGATCACTCAAATTTATTGTAGACATGTATGAGGAACCTTACAAGGAAGCGCAATCTAGAACGAGACAGAGGAATTGGACTGCTGAGGAAGATGAAATTGTCAAGCTCGGGTCAGTCATTCTACGTCACTGTAGTCCAAAGGCAGCAACCATTTGGAAACCAATGGAAGTGCTGCTGCCTCATCGCAGCTCCACCGAAGTTCGCAGAAGGCGCCTCCAACTACGACATGATCGTGAATACGTAAAGCAGGAGGACACGCTCGCCGACATGTTTCACGCCGTCTATCAACAGGGCACAGCTGCAGGCGAAATCGTGGCGAACGTCTGGTCGGATAGGCCAGATTTCGACATGATGGGCATCTATCGATATTTCAAAACGCATTTGGACGGAATGACAAAGGCTGAAATAGTCGAGTCAGCGGAAGCGTCAGACTCTCGGACACAAAAGCTGATTTTACCAGCTGATATCAGCCTCCTGCATGAGCTATTTAGGGTCGAAAAGAGCTCGCAAGAATCGGCGACAGAGGAGATTTTGGATGAACGCACCTGGACTCGTGGGATGACACACAAACGCGAGCTACTGGAAGAACGTGGTTTGACGGTACTGGTGACCAGATCGCTCCACACCGCCTTATTTGAATCAAGAGAAAGCGAGAATTTGGAGTACGAACGGCTGTCCATGCTCTGCAAGATGATTCTCTTGACGCCTGACGAAGATTACAGCAACACGAGCGCATATGAGTTGTTGAAGAGGTAT
This sequence comes from Bifiguratus adelaidae, assembly GCA_002261195.1. Lineage (NCBI taxonomy): Eukaryota > Fungi > Mucoromycota > Endogonomycetes > Endogonales > Bifiguratus > Bifiguratus adelaidae. Next base: position 34,634 of record MVBO01000137.1, read on the forward strand.
CCCTTGGACCATATTGAAGAAGCCTGCCGAATTAGTCACGAACGGGGCATCATGGTTCGCATCAAATCCGGCAACGACAGGCGTATACCCGGGCGTGGGTATACCTTGTCTGAAAAGTTCGTGGAGGCGATGGAAGGCACATTTATGAACAGAAAGTTTCCGCAAGCGACTATAGCGCATAACAAGTTGTCAGTCCCATCCGTACTCGCTCGCGTGTTGAGCGATGGATCAGTAGCAGCGATTCTTAACGTGATTTCGACTGGAGCAGTAGGTTTCGTTTGATGTGGTTACGCGCTTACACTGCTAACATGTGCCAACCACTAGGTCCAAGCTGAGTTTATGGATCTGCATCAGGTTTTCAAAAACAAGAGTTTCTTTGTTGACTACCGTGCGATATCGAAGATTGGTAAGGAAGGTGATATTCTATTCGCATTTTCTAATCGTGGGTCACAGAGGATACCGAGCTAGAACTCGATGTTCGTCTTTTGCCAAGGGCTACCATGACCACGTTCGATTTAGCGCATATTTTGCCGCCGCACGTCGGAGTACCTCCGAATACATTTCAAAGACTGACACACCTAAAACAGACAACGCCCACAGTGCATGATAGACTCCATTTGGATATCTACAAAACCCTCCAGCAAGCGAAAGAAGCCGGAATGACATTTGAGAAGCTACTGGTAAAGAAACATTGGATGCTATGCTTGCCAATAGTAACGTGTACGTCTTAGGCCAAGTTACCGTCAGGTCAAGAGCATTACAAGCAAACCGTGCATAAACATCTCCTAAAGATGCAATCTGAATGTCCCCCTTTGGTAATGCGGGTTGGCTTTCAAGATTCTAGATGGATGGTTGTCCCTTTTGCGCAGCCTTGGCTGGTACCAACAACGCTTTCGGCGACAGCAGAACAGAACGACCACAACGATCCTTCAATGGAACATTGCAGCTGGAAGGATGTAAAAGCATTATGGAATGCGAGCCAAGAGAAAGCCAAACCTAGCGCCAAAAAAGCACCCTCGGAACCAGCATGGGCCTACGTTCCTGGTCGCATGTGGATTGATATCAATGGAAGAATAATTGCCGCGGTATTCCGAGGATGCATGGAAACTGTCTTGGACACGATCCTCGCACGACCTGGCATTACAAAGGTATTGTACTCATGGCCAGATGACTTGTTAAAATTTGCTGATTGTCAATGCTTGGGTTAATAGGGTGCAATCTACGAGAAGCTCAAAGTTGCCATGACTTGGTGTGAGATAGAAGAAGTGCTTGAAGTACTCTTGCAACGAAATGCAATCCGAGTGCAAAAGTATGTTGCGAGAACCAAGGTCACGTTGTTCTCTTGGCCTCGTCAAATCAAATTGGACGGTATGGATCTATGAATAGCGAAAAATGATCATCCATCACTGACCATCTGTTGCTTTAGATGCCGCAGACGACGACAAATCTTACGTGTCGTATTGGGCATTGCCGGATTATTACCTCAAGACCTTTGTAAAATAGATGTAGTGGCGCGTGTAGATATTTAGATGCGTTTTGCTATATATGATGTACATTATAATGAACTAGTGCCGTCCTCGCCTCGAAGGAGCAGCCAGGGATTGCGTTTGTCCCAAGGATCTCCTCAAATTCGCGATAATCTTTTCTTTCAGCCAATTCTTGTCGTGTGGAATGTATGTCTTAAGAAGCATGCAGTAAGCGTCGAGCATGATATTGTATTCGAGGATTGCTTACCTTGCTGTTTGGTTCAAAAACCTAAGCATCCGTAGGCAAATGTGGCTTGAGTATATATGTCATGCCATAACATTCAATGGACTTACCAGGGCAACAAATTCTTTGTAGGTATCCAGAAAGTTGATCAGATCATCCGCACTAGATCGCGTTAGTCCGCATAGAAGCCGTCATAAGGCCAACATACCTGTAACGAAGTTGTCGCAACTGTGGATTTTGTTGAGATAGTCGTTGCTCGTAAAGTTTGATGATATCTGGGTGGTTCAGCGTCAATAGACTGTTTCTATAGCCGGTATTGTCTGGATAGTGCTGCAACTTACGCTCAATGGCGAGCCCGACCGTCTCGAAATCACTATGCATGTGATCAATCGCGGCATTGGATCAATCCTCGCTATCGAGCCAATAACTTACTAGTATGTCCGAGAAGACATGTTGTTGGAGCTCTGAGCGAGCAGTATCGTATGCACAGTCTAGAGAGTGCTCAGTTACTATACAAACATCAGCCTAACTCCCTTACCATGTCTCAGACGGAACGCGATAATTTCGTGCGCGATGCGATGCTGACAGCGAGGGCGGAAGAGCAAAGAACGCTCAACTTGTGGATACACACGGCAGAAAGCAAGCTTGATGTCGTTGTCAATCCAGATAGCTTCCCAGAGGTGCGGGAAGGCGACTTTCTCGAGATAACTCAGACTGGGGAAGCTGGAATACAGCGGGTGGTGGTGCATGTGAAAGGGTTCGACAAGGAGTACTTGGCCAAGGGATCTCAGCTTCAGGTAGGCTATGCTGTTCATGCATCACTCATACTCTAATGTCTCGCGTTAGATCTCAATTACCCAAGATATTGCCAACCTTTATGGCCTTCGACGATATCTTTCCAGTGTGAAAAGGGTAAGGTTGTTGCTTGCTTACGTGCTTTGGTGATCGCCATGAACAAGCGCTCATGGATGCACAGGTACCCAAGGAGAGTGTTACGGCAGACAACTTGGTGTTGAGCCTCAAGGATCAGTATCTTAGTCGGAGTGACATGTGGAGACTTCAGCTGTCGTTGCACGGATCATTCCTCTATGTCGGAAGGCTGGTCAGATACCTAAATTGCATGAAGGCCCAGGTTAAGTTTATCTACCGGCATGACGAATTGGTAAGCGTATGCCAAGTGCCAGTTTGCCGGTCACTAACTGTTCCCCAGGCGAGTTATGGCTACATTACGACAAAGACGCGCATTGTGTTCCGGTCGGAATCCGCAAAATACTTCATCTTTGTGCAAATGTGCAAAGAGATGTGCGATTTTGACGAAGATGGAGAGATGTTCTTTGAGAAGGCAGTGTACGGCTTCTTTCCTGAGCTCTTTTATAATTGGAAGTTGGCGGACACGAATCACGTCGTCTCTGTTGTGCTATTTGCGCGTGTATTCTATGCGGAGGATACGATCAACTTTGACGATAATTGTGCTCGCCGCGACGATCAAGGCAGATGGTTCAAAGACTACTACAAAGTCGTTGCTGATTGGGAGAGCAGACCCGATTGGCTGTCATTGATTATCGACATGAAGGAGCAATGCTTGAGGTTTCAGCAGGATATTCTCATCACTCGCAAAGGAGACAAGTATATCTTGGCTGGCAAAAACTCCTTAGCATTTGAAGGAAACGTACTGGAAGCCGTCAACATGGCTTTAAACCCATTCGATAAGCATTTTGTGGATCGCGACTTGCTACGAACTGGTCTTTCAATCATCATGGTCACGCCTGGTACGGGAAAGTTCAAAGTGGATAGAAAATTACTTCGACTGACTACCGAACGTATGACCGATAATGGTGTTGCAATGGATCTTGTTTGCCTCTCCAAGCCTCCGCTGCATGTAGTGCCGCTCTTCATATTCAAAGGTGTTCATCCACCGTCCGACAATGAGCCAATTCGCGCAAACGGACAGCAGGGGACTGTAAGCGACTTGATCTACAATCCACATGTGGGGCCGGTCGTCTCAGGGCCTGCGAAGCCAACTGCGGCTGCCACTGATGTATGGGACCCGCTTTACGTTGATCGCTATGGAGAGCCTGAAGACATGGTGTACTGCTCCAAGCCTCATTGGGTCGATGCCAGCTTCTACACGAATCAATTGACACAACCGGAGCGACAGCAATTTATTACTCAGTGCAAGATGTACGAACTTCAAATGATGGGCGTTATGGAACATGAAATAACGTCCATTGCCATTCCATATCTGGAAAGCCATCATAGCATCTCCGCAGACGACTTAAAAGAGGTAAGCTCAGTCTTTTAGGCAAGCCTCTGGAGACTAAACATGCGTTTTGCATTACAGATTCGCGATGAACATGCAAAAAAAGTCAATCCAGGCTATGATGATTATGACGAAGCCGTATTTTCTGATCACCTTGCATATGAGGCACCGCTCAGTGTCCCCATTGGAATGATGAATGATCGAACTCAGCTGCGGATAAAAAAGTCAATATCGAAGAGCAATTCGTTCCCTTCGGTATCGGATGGCTCGAACGAAGAAACAGTGGACGCTTCGGACCACAAGCGAATATTGTTTCTCGTGGACGACTCCAGCTCAAACTTGAAAACACTTAACAAGACATCGCAGCCAAATTCGAATCTAACTCAAGCGCTTCGGAAAGTTGCAAATGATACCCACGAAAGCAAGGACTGGCAAGGGACGAACGAAAGCAAGGCGATCGATATAAACGGCCAAAATCTAGCAGCAAAGCGTCCAAACCAAGTTCCATCCCCGGGAGAGGGTAGCTTTTCACCTATCAAGCAGTCATATACAAGCGAAAAGGGCGTTTACATACGAAAACTCTCGCGCAATGCCAGGGGAGGCGGTACTAAACCACGCAAAAAGCAGACCG